>JAJMDK010000034.1:0-66015 GCA_030573515.1 Hanseniaspora jakobsenii
TGGCACTGGATGACTTGGTGTTGCTTCCCTTTTCTAGTTTTTCCCATTGGGCAATTTCACCACTCAAAATCTTGTCTACAATAGACTCAGCATCTCCTTTATACTCGATTAGAAGCTCCTTGAGATCTTCTTGTGTCCAATCAGGGAACATGCTCTTTAAAGAGCTTAACTTGCTATCAAATTCTTTTATATGTGCAGACATTTAGGTATATGTTATTATATTATTTTTTTTTTGTATATATGATTGATTTTTTTTATTATCTATTCTATTCTGTTTGTTAATTTTTTGTAAGACTTTAAAAAATATCTGGTTCGACTTTTTTTTTTGTATATACTTGTATATGTATCTTTTAGTTTTTCTGGTTATTTATTTATCTTTTATGTATATGAAAAATAAAATAAAAAAATTAAAGATAATAATGTAGTTATGAACTTTCTAGAGGTATATTAAAAAGTGTATAATATATTTTAAAAAGTAAAGTAAAGTTAAATATTAATGAATCTTCTGGGTTTTTTCTTTAATTTTTATTTTGTTCTGTTTAATTTCTAATTGATCTACAATAATCTTAAAAGTTGTTTAAAAGAAAGACTATATCAAATACTATTTGACATAACTTTACTGTTAATTAAAAAACGTTTCTTCATTAACACATAACACAGTCTAAAAGTAAGAGTAATAAATTTTTTACTGTAATGTTATTTTATTATTTAAAGAAAAAATAAAAAAAAAATTTGTACTGTAAATTGAATTATTTTTTTATTACTATTAAACACACAACACACACTATTTCACCTCTCTCTCTCTCTCTCTCTGACTCTGTCTGTTTTGTTTACTTAAAAAAATTTTCTCTCTCTTTCTCTCTCTCTCATTCTCTCTTTCATGTTAAAAATAAAAAAAAAAAAAGTAAAAAAATTTTTTTTCTCTCTCTCTGTTTCTCTCTCTAATTAATTTTTTTTTAGTTTTTTTATTGAAAGTTTCTTCTGGAAAATCTCCCTTTCCTTTTTTTTGCTTCTTTTTTAACTTATATTACAACTTCTGTGTGTGTGTGTATTTTTTTGTATCTCTCTTAGTAAAAAAGAGTACAATTTATAGAAAAAAAAGAAATTGCACACACGTGATTAAGTACATAATAATTAGTCACATGAGTCATTGAAATCTTTTTATATATAAAAACTAATGCATATATATGATCACGTGAAGTCTTTTTAATTGTTTTTTGACATAATTACGTACTTATCCACTATCTATAGCTATCTAGATATCTCTCTATTATCTCTCTCTAAGAAATTATGTTTTAACTCCCCCTTTTCCACCATTTTATTATTCATTATTAGAGTACATGAAGTTCATATTAATAACATAGGTTATTATATGATTTATTATTTGAAATAACAAATTGTATGTATGAACTAAATATACCAAAAAAGTTCAACAGATACTTATAGTAATAATAATACCAATGTGTGTGTATATTTGAATGTTTGTTAAAGTATATATATAATGTGTCTTATTATCTTTATATAATATATATAACTAATAACACCTTCTTGTTATCTATTTACAGTGTCGTATCATTCATTTCTAGAAATATAAAATATAAAAAAAAAGAAACCAATATATGCATCTTGAAAAGATTTTTATCTTATTTTTATTATACCTATTTACTAGTTCTGTTGGCTATATCAAATGTAATGTTGTGTTCTTCAATGAACTCATTGATATCATCAGGCAACTCTCCCTCTTTAAAGTCCTGTACTTTTTTGAAATCCTTCAACAATAAAGCTATATTTATACATTGTACATATTCCTCAAACAAAAACGTGCATGGGTTTTCAATGGACTCACCCTTTAAAAACTCACCGTTATACCATTTCTTTGAACATTCATCAAACTTACTGTTCATTTCACTACACTCCTTAGCAAAATTAGGTACTGGTGATGATAGATTAGATCCCATTTTTCTATTTTTTTTTTTGTATATGTGTTTGGTTATATAGTTTTTTCTTTTTAAATGATAATAACAATACTAAAATAAAAGCTCAGTGTATTCTTTTATTCTAAAGTATTTCAATGTTTTGTTTATCCTCAAGGTGTGTAATGAAGTTGTTCTTATTTTATTCTCTCCTAAAGATAACTAATTCATTATCTCTTCAAAATGATAATGATTAATAATCATTAATCAAAGTTATCTCTAGTAAATAAATAAAATTTTTAAAAAAAAAATCTCTCTCTTTTTCTATTTCTTTAAGACAAAAACACACTCGCCACCTCTTTGCGCTAAAGTAACTTTTACTTTGAATTTTTTTTTACTTCTGAATAAATATAAAGTATAGTCACATGACTTTGATCACGCATTCTTCTTTATATTTTTGTTAAATGATTCGATTTAACTCTGAACTAATCTCTGACTCTCATGGGAAAATCTCTATTTCAAAAATCATTATAAGAGGAATATCTGTAATTATTTGTCAAAGTCTGCAATTTCCTTCTCAGCCTCTTTGATACTGTGTAATAATCCCTTATTGCCACTATCTTTATGAGCAGAGTTACTATTATTGTCCTTTTTATGATCGTTTTTGGATGTGTTTGCATCCATTGTCTCTAATGCTTTGAACAGACACTTTTGATAAGCTAAAAACTCAACTTTGCATATCTCATCATCATTCTCCTTGATTTTAGTTTTCTCTGCAACTTCATCACTGTTCAAAAACACATTTCTAAACCATTCATTGAAACAAGTGTCGTATTTTAGTCTTAGTGGTGTGCACTCTGGGTTTATGGACTCGATATACGTGTTGTTTTGTGTGGATTCATTACTGATATTACCCTTTCCATTACTCATCTTTTATATTGATTATTTTCTCTGTGTCTGTAATTTTAGTTCAATGATATAGTGTGCGTTTACTTCTTTAAAAAAAAAGGTTGTCAATTGATAGTTAGATCTAATCCTTTTATCTTGTTTTTTTCTTATACAGTTTACAATTAGGTCTGCAAAGATTTGGTCTAATTCTCTTTTTCTTCTTCTTTCTTATTTTGGTTCTGATTGAAACCCTTTAAATAAAGGACTTTGTATAACCCAAGAAAGCTTCTTCTTTTTTTAAAATTACTATTAAACAAAAAATGAAGATAATTTTGTTATTTCGATAACGAGAAAAAGAAAGAGAGAGAGAAAAAATCCAAATTATAACGAAAAACTACCCTCGTGAATATTGTTTAACAAAAAAAAAAAAAATAACAAATTATTTCAATTATTTACATTTTATTTTTTTAAATTTTTGATTATAATTTACTGATTCTAAGATGGTTTTAGAATTAGTATTAAACAAAAAAGCAACATTAAGTTATTGAGTATTGGTTATAGCTGTTTCCTTTTGATTAAGAACTTTTATTTTTACTATTAAAATATATATATGAAGAAAAAAGAATATATTTATTTTCAACCAATTGAGTAATGGTAAAACTACATATTACTACTCCTATATTCTACCCTACAGCCCAACCTCATTTGGGACATCTGTACTCACTGCTTCTTTGTGATGTGCAGCATAGATTCAACAAGCTAAGATATTTCAAGGATATCAATAATGACATCAGATTTACAACAGGAACAGACGAGCATGGTATGAAAATTAAAAAGGCAGCCTTAGAGAAAAAACTTACTCCAAAAGTGTTTGTAGATGAGAGATCAGCACTGTTTAAAGATTTATGTAAACAAAACAAAATCAACTACAGCAGGTTTATCAGAACCACAGACTCAGACCACATAACTGAAGTTAAAAATCTTTGGAACGCATGTCGTCAGGATATCGGACTTGGAGAACACAAAGGTTGGTACTCCATAAGCGATGAAACTTTTTACCCTGACTTGCAGGTTAGAGAAGTGCTGCCTAATGGCGAACAAGTGGCTCTTGATGATAAATTTGACTACTCAAGTATTGTCTCAGACTCAAATAGAAATTTTATAAACACCGCAAGCAACAATCAAGTTATCTACTCTGTTGAGAATAACTATTTCCTTGATTTGGAAAAACATAGAGCTAACTTAATCAAGCATTTGGAAGATAACCCTGAATTTATCCAGCCTAGTATATTTTATGATTCCATATTGAAAACTCTTAAGAAGGAGCCTTTGAGTGTTTTGTCAATCTCTAGACCTAAAGATAGATTAGATTGGGCCATTTCTGTCCCTGGTGACGATTCTCATACAATGTATGTGTGGTTTGATGCCTTGTGTAACTATCTTACAGCATTAGGCTCAATCGATGATATCAAAACACCCGCAACAAATGCTCATGAACTTTGGAAAAACACCACACATGTTATTGGAAAGGATATTATGAAGTTCCACTGTATCTACTGGCCCATCATGTTGATGTCAGCCGGCTTGCCCTTACCAAAAAGAATAGTGGTTCATTCCCATTGGTTATACGGAGGGACCAAAATGTCGAAATCTCTAGGTAATGTCATAAACCCTATGGACTTTGTTGAGACTTATGGCCATGAGGCTGGAAGATTGGCCATTTTGAAAAACTCCTCCATTGAAAGTGATAACAACTTCAAGGATGAGTACTTGGACGAAGCTAGAAACACTATAATGGTCAACAAATTGTGTAATCTTATTGCCAGATCCAACAAAGCCTTTGACCCAGAGACTTCTATCAAAGAATGGGCACCTGTCTTTAAGGAAATTTCTTTGGATAAAGATAAATCGATTAATGACATTGTCAATTTGAAACCAGATCTTGTACAATCAGTAGAATCTAAGGATGAATTTTCAAAATACCTAAAAGAACTAGATATCTGTATCAAAACCTTGAACGAGTCTTATAATAAAGACATGGAATCATTTAATTATCAAATTGTTTTAAAAAATCTTTCCTCTTTACTTGATATCACTAATGAAATCTTCCAGTTCATTTCCCCTTGGTCATTAAAATCAGAAGAACAAGTTTCACTTAGAAATCTTGCTATATTCTTGGCTAATGATTGTACAAGAATCTTTTTGATCTATTCCCAGCCATTTTTACCAGACTTGTCTAAAAAGATCTTTGAAGAATTGCAAATCCCAGAAGAGGAAAGAAACGATCTAAATAAGTGTATGTTAGGTTATGGCAGTTTGTATGGTAAAAAATTCAACAAAAAGTTAATGTTGCTGAACAGAGTTCAAAAAAAAAAAGATTAAAGACGTAACAAAAAAAAACTAATGCATTCATGATTAGTTACTTTAATTTATAATTATAACTCTGATTGATTTTTTTTTTCATTAATCAATTATATATATTAACTAGATAGATTGTTTTTTCTTTAATTTCATGTAAATATTCAGATTTAAAACTACTGGAATGAAAATAACTTCAAAATAGTTCAATTTTAATAAATATAAAAAGGTAGACAAAATGATAATTAAAAAGTCACTGTTTTTATTTCAAATGTTGACATGTCTAGCTCAATGATCATACCTGACTTTGAAAATTTAGGTACACCAATTATATTAACCCCTTCGTATTTAGACTGTATCAATTCAGGCTGATTCCCTATAAGTATGCCTCTAGGATATTTATATTTCAAAATACTTGGATCGGCTTCTGCTGGTATATTTACAGGATGAAGGTTTAATGTGTCTGGTGCCGTAGGGAACAATATCTGCCATTTTATAATGTTTTCCATAATTTCTTTTCTATCCTCAAAATTATCATACTCGCTATACTTAACAATATCATTAACTGCATCACCTGCATCTAATATAACACCAAACTTCTCCCATATGCTTGGATTAGTTTGTAATGATAAAATTTCGTTTTTGTTTGTTTGTAAATGTTTATCAAAAAGTTTAGGGTTGAATGGCCTTTGAGGTAAAGCAGAATCACTTGGATCATTCAAATTAGGAATTACTGTTGCCGTTTTAGAGTTGACAATGGTGCTTAAGAAATCGTTGAACAAATGCAAACTGTTATAACTGAGTAATGATCCTCCTAATACTATTACATGAGATGCTGATGTCTCATAGCCCAATGAACCAGTCAAGTATGATTGAAGTAGTGAGAGTTTCTCGAGATCGGTGTTTTCTGAAAGTTCTAAACCACTTAAAATAATTACTTTATGGTTTGTGGAATCGTTATTTTTTAATTCTAATCCGCAACTTGGCTTTTCTAAAGACTTAGGGAAACAATAGTCAACAACTTGTAAATCATTGTTTTCATCAACATAACCCAAAATACCAACAACAACACCGGTTACCAAAATTTCCCTTTTAACATTGACGTGATCAAACTTTAAAACAATTCTACCACTCTCATCTTCTATAAGGACTTCCTGGTTTGTTTTTATTGTCTCGTTTATATCTTGAAGTTCTTCGTCTCCTTGATAAAGATAATTGTTAGGTCTTTCAGGAAGACCATAGAGATCTTTGGAAACCTCTTCCAAAATGTCTGGCTTATATTTCATTTCTGTGTAAATTGTTCCCACTGACCAGCATAAAGCCTCAGGTTGTATCAAATTCACCGGTGTGTTTCTATCAACAGCTTGGGACAGAACTGTAGGTTGAATATCAAGAATTTTATTGTAAAAAGAACATTTGTCTGAAAACTTTTCTTTAGCAGCCTCAATGATTTTTGGTCTGAAATAATTCAATCTGTTCATATAAACATTGAAATATTGATTCAAGGATGACTTAGATGTCTCAGTTGTGGTTATTCCTATATTTTTAATAACATCACTAAAAGGATTCAGTCTCTCTTCAGATTTTATACTTTCAAATAAAGATTTATTTTCGGCGTGGGTTTTGGCACTTTGAGAGGCTTGTACTTTACTCTGGAATTCATTTAATAAACTAGTCATGTTAGATATATTATCTACTCTTTGCTTCTTGGTTTCAAAAAAAAAATATGTTCTTTTTTTATCTTGTGGATAATTAAGCCTGTGGTTAGTTATATTGTGTTTTATTCTGGAATTGTATACTTTTGTAGTTAAAAGTTGTATAACTTTCATTAATGAATTAGTTACAGTTATTTTTATTTAAAATTTATTTTTCATACTTTATTGTTCTCGCGTCACATTTTCAAAAAAAAAAAATGCATGAAGGCAAGAATCCGAAATGTAGTGTACCATTATAACTACCAGATTAATTGAAGAATAAATAAAGACATCATATCAAACTAGTTCATATGGGTTAGTTGCATTAATAACAATAATAAAACTATCACTTCTAGTTTATAAAAAAAAAGAATAAAGAAAGATCATGTCTAATACATAAACTCAAAATTATTTGGCTATATATATATATATATATATATATATGCATATCTCAAAATATTATCTATCCAAAAACTATCATTGATGCAAACACAGAGTAGAATATAAACAATGGGTATGCAATTAAAGCTCTAACATTATGTAGGTTAAGAAGTTTGACAAACTCACCAGAGCTGCTTCCGGAGCACCAAGTGACTATAATTAATGAAACAATTAGTCCAAATCTTGAGCTTAAGTGGTAGAAGATACCAATTCCCGATAGAATACAGAGAGGTAGGAATGAGTATCCCAATATGGAGCATGTTTGTAGGAAAAACAACCCTTGATTAGTGTTTGTTACTGGGTTAGATGGCAATCCTGTTACTGGATTTAAACTTGCATTAGTTTGTGTTTGTGAGCCAACATCTGCACTCATTAGCTTTAGTAGTAAATGAATAGATACTGTACCAAATAGACCCACTCCGTAAATGTATCCAAAATGTAACTTCCCTGAATATATGTACAGCAAAGCCCCGTACAAAATAACAAAAAACAAAGGTCCTGCTAGATCAACATCATCGCTTTGACTACTTGATGATCCCTTTTTGGCTTTGAATAACATTGACCTCTTTGTGTTTTCCCATATATTTCCTACATGGATACCAAGTTCCTCCATTAATGGCAATTCATCAGAATACCCTTTAGTAGACAATGCGTTTAACAACCCAGGTGGTAAAACTTCATCTGGATTTCTTGTTCTTACTGATTGTGTTTGTCCGCCAAACGCAGGGGCACCATTTAATGGATTCATGTTTGGATTCATGTAGCCTTGACCCCCAGCGTTCTGTTGGAATTGTGGTTGGTTTTTGTACATATTTTGCTGAGGATCTTGGTTGAACTGTCCATAAAACTGGTTATTGGAGTTTGGAATTCTTGAATATGTGCTTTTATTATAAAAAGACATCTTGGTCAAATGTATAGTAGCTTGTACTCAATTTTTCTTTAACTATTTGTTTATTCTGTTAATATATCAGTATCTACTTTATTATTTCAATAAAACAGAAGAAAAGTTTTTTTTAAAAAAAAAATTGTAGTATCAATATATATAAATATATCACACCCCCTTGTCGTTTGTTATTTTCCTTGATAGTAAATGATCTTAGTTGGGTTGACTTTGTTTTGGTTTTTTTAAAGTAATGTTCTATATCTTTATGTTATAATTTGTTACTCATATATTTTTAATTATATGAGATCATAAAAAAGAAGAAAATGGTAATATCAAATTTGATAATTCACAACTGTGTGAAACAGTAACTGACAATCATCGTAATCCTTAAATTCTTGTTTGTTATGAATTTAAAAAAAAAAAAAAAAAAAATGAAACAAGAAGAAATAAAAAAAAAGGTAGCAAATTATGTACACGTGATCACTTCTGGTGTTTTTAATGAACGCAAAAATAAAAAATTAAAATTATGAAGCTACTTAGTGCTATTGTAATAAGTTTGTAGTTTTTTATAGTTTCCCACGGGGTTATGATGTAATGGCAGCATTTTGGACTACGGATCCAAGCATCTGGGTTCGAATCCCTGTGACCTCGTGTTTTTTTTTAATTATTTTCAATAAATGAATTCAATAAAAGAAAAAAAATTTTTTTTTTTTTTTCTCTCGTCTTCATCCTTTTTATACTCCTATAGATTATAAGAATATGAAAGAATCACATCTTTATAATACAAAGTCTCTTATATACATAGAATGTATTACTGAATTAACATTATTTTAAAACAACTAAATACTCCAAAGAAAAACCAAAAGAATATATTAATACCACCAAACAACTACACTCATTACATATTTATATTTTAACAATGGCTGCAGGTGTTTTAGAAAGATTAGCCGACATTGAGTTGGAAATGAGTAGAACTCAAAGAAATAAAGCAACAGAAGCACATTTATGTAAGTTGAGAGCACAGCATGCAAAGTTAACTAGAGACTTGATTGCAGAAGAAGAAAAGGCAAACTCCAAATCAGGAAAGTCGCAAGGGTTTGAAGTAGCCAAGAGAGGGTTTAGAGTTGTGTTATGTGGTTATCCCTCTGCGGGAAAATCCACTCTTTTGAGTACTATCACAGACACAAAATCAGAGGCAGGTGCCTACACATTCACCACTTTGACTGCCATTGCAGGTGTGCTGAAGGATGAAAACGGATCTGAAATATGTCAAATAGTTGATCTTCCAGGTTTGATTCCAAACAACGGAGCAGGAAAGGAGAAGTCCAGAGGTAGATCAAGACAGATTATGAGTACCATTAGAACAGCCGATTTGATATTGATGGTTTTAGACTCAACAAAATCTGAATATCAAAGGGAATCTTTGGAAAGAGAGTTGGAAAATGTAGGTATAAGAATAAACAAAGAGAAACCAAACATATACTTCAAGAGGAAAGACACCGGAGGAATAAAGATCACATTTGTTCAGCCTCCAAACCCTGAGGTTACAGACCTTAATGAAAAAATGATCAGAATGCTTCTTAAGGAATACAAAATTCATAATTGCGATGTCCTAGTTAGAGACGAAACATGTACTTCAGACGACTTTATAGATGTATTAAACGGGAACTTTTGTTCATACATAAAGTGTTTGTACGCATACAATAAAATAGATGCTGTCTCATTGGAAGAAGTCGATAAGTTAGCTCGAAAACCACAAACTGTTGTTATGTCATGTAAGGAAGAATTAGGTTTAGATGATTTGAAAGACGAAATAAGATACCAATTGCATATCAATAGAGTTTATACAAAAAAAAGAGGGTTCAAGCCTGCCTTTGACGATCCATTAATCATCAGAAATGGTTCAACTATTCAAGATGTTTGCTCTCATATCCACAAAGACTTCAGTTTGAAATTCAAATATGCCATGGTTTGGGGTTCTTCATGCAAACACTCTCCTCAAAAGTGTGGTTTAAATCATCCGTTGCATGATGAAGACGTTATAACTCTGTATTCTAAATAGTTAATTTTTTTTTTCTCCACTACTTCAGCTTTAGTTTTTATTTTTTTTTTTTTGTTTTTTGATATATATTGTTAAGTTATAGTACACACTCAATCTGTTCTTTAATATTGTTGTTGTTTTTATTTGCACCTTCTTTTTTTTCATATAATTATAAAAGCACCAAATGTAGTTTAAATAAGGTGTGTATTTACGTTACTTTATAAGGTTCAAGTACTGAGAGATGAACTAAATAACAAAAATAAAAAAAAACGTCATGAGGAACGATTTAAGAGTTGAACAAGGGAGGTGAAAAAAAAACTTTTTTTTTTTTTTTTTTCTCTCTCTTTCACTCCTTATAATAAAAAGCTTTTTGTCCCTAGCTTCTTTTCTCCTTAACAACTTAACATTTTTTTGTCATTGTATTAATGATGTTGAACAATTCATATAAATTCAATGCAGAAGAGTATGTTCTATATATATGAATTTAGTCTTTTTTATTTAAGATGTTAACTAAAAACATCAAATGGATATATAAACCAAAAAACTATATACTAGTAACCGTAACAACATAAGAAAAAAATAAAGAAAAATGGGTAAGCGTTTTACAGAATCTGCTAAAAAACAACAAGAAGGGAGAGAAAGAAAGAGACAACAAGAGATAGACAAGCAAAATAAACAAAGAGCAAAAGAAGAAGAAGAGGAAGCTATGAAGTGGGAACAGGGAGCAGAGAAAATAAGTAAGAAAAAACTAGATGAGATGAAGAAACAGGAGGAGAAGGCCAAAAGAAAACAAGAAATGAAAGAGCTGCTTGAAGCAGATGAAGCTATGGTTAGCAAAAAGGGCAAGAAAAAATAATCTGACATAATTAACCATACGATAAACTAGCATAGATCTTTTTTAAGTTTTTTCAATGATAATGATCTTCTTTTTTTAATTTTTTTTTGGTTGTTTCTTTTTCCACATTTTTTTTGCTAATTGCTTTTTGCAACAATTATAGAGGCATTGTTAATAACAGAACAACCTTTTGGCATAGAATTTGTTTTTTTTTTTTTAAATTTGCTTAAGTTGCATGATATAAATCTGATGTTGATGTAAAGTTTTTTTCAATATATATATACATATATATAAATTTATGTACAAGTTCATCCATAAAGATAAGTCTCAACAGATATAACGTTTTTTTATTTTTTTTTTTTTTATAATTTTGTTTTTTATTTAATTGGTTTATATCAAAACAGCTTTCGAAATCTATACAAATATAATTAAAGGTCTGCGTTACTTTCGATTGGAGTTTGAAGCAAACTTTGTAGTTTTAAATTTCAGGTTCATGTGTTTTAGTCTGTCATTAAAGAGTTTAACAACTTTTAAAAGCTCATTTCTGTATGAGTCTTTGCAGGTATTCTCAAGGTCCGACCATGACATATCAGAAACTGTCTGAAGAGCCTTATAAATTTCATCATCTAAAGTTAAATATTTCTTCTCATCTTGTTTCAAGTTCACTACTGATTTCGCCTGGAAATAATAAAATCCCTTTTTCGCTATACCCATATCCGTGATTTCTACTATTCCTGCAGTAGATTTTTTCTGAGGATATTCGTTATACATGTTCTCTCTATTAAATCGCAGTGATATGTAGTTTTTGAAAAACAATCTCTTATAGATTTTGGTGGTTTCCCCTAAATCATATATTGACGATTTTTTCCCAGTGATATGAAGGAAAAAGGAAGGATTAGATTTGCAAAATAAAGCAGTGAAAATATGCATTTCAGGAATAAAATACAGTGAAAATAATTTGCAATCATATGTTTTAAATGGTCTTAAGAGACTGAAATAAAAGATATCTGATGAAACCCCTTGAATCATCTCAAAATGATTTTCTATATCCCAAATGTAATTTGCCTTTTCAGGCAATAGATTCTTCTTTCTAGCTGAACCTATCTTCATATCTTGAGGGTTTATGTAATCCGATATGTATTTGTTGCTAATACTGAAATTAAGATAAGGCAGTGATGGAGGTTTTTTACCAGTGTCCAAACAGTGTTTGACAGTCTCATAATCCAACTTCAAAGACATTAATCCTGAAAAACTATAAACTTTGTTCACTTGTATATGATCTTTGTATCTGTTCAAAATCTCCTTTTGTTTTAACTCAGGTTCATCAAGATGGTTAATTAATATATTTTTATTGTATTGATAATACTTTCTCAATCTCCAAAGCATATCATCAAACTGTTTCCTTTGAGATGCAGATAGCTTGCTCATATCAAATCGAAGAAGCTCCCTTTCAAGAAACTCTAACTGTACGTCCTTAAAAGTAGTCTTGCATAAATTTATAGGCATTTCAGTGGCAGTATTATAAAGTTGTATAGATTTGTCATATAGTATTCGGTTTGATTTTTTTGTTAAATTGCTTGTTTCATCATCTAGTAGAAATTTTGCTTTTTTAGGTAATATCCTACCTATGAATTTCTTGATCATAACTATGCTCTTATTTGTTCTTTGGTAATATGTTCTGACCAAATGTAGATGTTCTTTATAGCTTTTTATATAGACAGATATAATTGGATTAAACAATTTTTCTTTAAAGCATCTTACTTATTACCATTTTTTTTTTTCAATAATCATATATTTCTACATTATTAACTCTATATCTTGAAATCAATTCAATAAGTTTATTATTCAAAACTTAAATTTTTGCAAAAAGTGAGATGAGGAACAGTTTTCTTTGTAGAAGTTTGTTGTTGAAATTCCAAACCATTTTATCGTGTCACGTGTTTGTTTTTTTTATAAATATTGTCGGTCCCTGTTAATAAAGTAAAAAAAAAAAAAATTGTTATAGAACCCACCTATTGAAATTGTTTTTTTTTTTATTTTTTTTTTTTAAATTTTGAGATAACACAACAACTCATAAATCAATGTGTTATCATATTTGATCTTTGTTTAAATGTAACTAGTAAGAACAGAAACAAAACATACACAGTAGTAAATACCACTATTAAATAAAAAGTAAAGAAAGATATAACTATAACACCAAATTTGATTTAAAAAAAACCCCCCTTGATTTAAACATATTTATAATAACAGTTCTTTTTTGTTATATATTCATATAGATTAACAATCATTATTTACAAATTAAAAAAAAAAAACACCAACTAAACATAAAAGAAAATGGAGTGTCCATTTAAAGTTAAAGCTTTGTTTGATTACAATGGTCAAGATGAAAGTGATCTTAAATTTAAAAAAGGTCAGATAATTACTGTTCTAGAAATTGAAAGTGATGATTGGTACTACGGTGAGACTGAGAATACACAAATAGATGAGCTTGTAACGGGGTTATTGCCTAAAAACTATGTTGAGCTTTATGAAGAGGATTCAACAACACCAACAGTCTTATCAGAAAATAATACTGACATTCAGGATGAAATTAATGCTGAGTCTGTTGATGAAGTTGATGAAGAACATATCAAACAGCCTGAAGAGTCCAAGATTGAGCATAAAAGCTCAGAGCAAGCTGATAGCTTTGTTCCTGAATTGTCTTTGAGAGATAGAATAGCATTGATGTTGAAGCAGCAAGAAGAGGAGATAAAATCTAAGAAAGAAGATTTAGTAGAACCAACCACTATCAATAGAGAATCTCCTACTGAGGAATCCAAGAATCCAGAAGTGGTTGAAGAAAGTGGTGAGGATGAGGAAGATGCAGATATGTTGCATAAACAATCATTGATTGAAAGAATGGCTAAACTATCAGGTGCAGGAAGAGCAGGGGGTGCTTTTAATCCTTTTGGTATGCCTATCACAAAAAAGCATTCAATCCCTGCAGAGTCACCTACTGAAGAGCAAAAAGAAGAACCCACTACAAATGTTGCTGCCCCACAGATGCAATTTAATATCTTCACAGGTGAGGTTATGAATGATCAAGACTTTAAAACAAAAATACTTAAAAAGACAAACACCGAATCTAGCTTACAGGATGATGTATTAGAGGGAGATAAGGAAACTCAAAGTACTATTGTTGATGATAATGCATCTTCTACAAAGGATCACTTAGATGAAGGTAATACTCAGCAAATATCAGAGTCAAATGAAGAAGATGATTTGTTAGAAACAAAAGTTAAAAGTATTAGCTCTCAATCAGATAACAACCAAATTATTGAAAGTGTAGAAAAAATACAAGAATCCCTTTCTCCTAAAGTAATTCATGAGGATATTGAAACAAAATCAGATGATAAAACTAAGTTGCCTGTAGAAGATCATAATGAAACTGAAATGTTGGAAGAAAAAATTCCACAAATTCCTATTTACACAGATGACATGAAAGAAGATATTGAGGTACAAATTACGAAAAATAAATTCAATGAAATCAGTCCAGATAATCTACAGTCTTTACCAATTGAAGATTCTAGGGAAGTTGAAAAAACATCTGCTGAAGCTGTACCAGAAATTTCTAGTCACCACAATTTACCAGGCTCTGAAATAGGCTCACCTGTTTCACAGATTTCAAGTAACGCTCAAGTTGCATCTTCCTTGGATCAAACAAATGAAGACATAAAAGAACAAGATGAATCATTGAAAACAGAAACGATCTTTAAAAAAGCCAGCCCACCACCTATTCCTAGCTTAAATCATGAATCTAGTTCCGTTGTTGATAACTGTTCAACTTCACCTCCACCTATTCCAAAAAAAATCCATTCTCCTACTATTCCATCATTAGCTTCCAAAGTCCCACCGCCAATTCCTGCAGGCATCAATGATCACAGTGCTCCATCTTTAAGCTATAAAACCCCGCCTCCAATTCCAGTAAGCAATATTGATCAGGATCCATCAACTGCTGATTCTAAGGTTTCCCCACCTGTCCCTACAAATATTGGTCATCAATTTAGTCCCCCTCTAAAAAAAAAATCTCCACCTCCTATTCCTCCTATTCCTTCAGACTCGGCTAAAAAGAGTGAAAAATCCTCTTCTTCTTTTTCTTCTCCCCCACCTCCTCCTTCAGTACCTCCTGTCCCAGATGTCAATCCTGTTGAAAACAGATCTCCACCTGCAATTCCTCCTGTTCCTCCTGTTCCATCAGAAAGTCAAAAAGATCTGTTCTTGAGAAATGCTGAAAAGAGTTCAACCATCAATAAATCTCAAGAGGAATTTGTGCCTAAGTTTGTTAAATCCAAGACATTCTCAGCATACCCTCACAAACCGTCTAATAAAGATGATAAAATTGGCTATAACAACTTTAGTAACAGCTCTATAACTGTTAATGTGGAGAATTTTGCTGAATGGAAAGGTACCAGCACCATTCCTAGCAGTGAATTTTTATTAAACGGTGCATCCTTGCCTAAGTACATAGTAGAGCGTGATGTGACTTATGTGCCTAAGAGAAACGCAATGTCTGAAATTGGTATTTATAGTTATTATATTCTATTTGAGGACTATTCCTATTTGAAACTTACTATCACAACAAAAGTGGTTAATGGTGATATAGACAACGAGGTTGTCTTTGGTTATGAGCAAGAATACATTATGAAACCATTGAAAGAGGAAAACAATATATATGCTAACGAAACCATTTTAGATCTTGCAAAGAAAGATCTAGAGAACGGTGTTGATGGAATTGATAGTAATGCATGGATCAAAACCATTTTCAAAAGAGGAAAAGTCCTTCCTGTTATAGCAAGACGTACTTTTGGAACTAACGTCTTCAAATACCAGCCAGGCTCTTCTTTGAATTTAAAAACTTCTATTCTCCCTGGTGATATTCTGGTTATCAAAGACGGAAATTTCAGTAACGAGTCTTTGGAGAGTTTGGTTATTACTAATTTTGATGAGGAAACATTGGTTTTCAACTGTTTACAAGTAACTGAAGATGGTAAAGTTGAAGTTGGAAACAGAGCTATTGCCGCAATGAAATATGGAAAGCTAAGAGTTTTCAGACCACTTTTGAGATCATACATTGGATTTTAAATTGCAACCTATTGAATAGAATATACTGAAAAATAGAGGTACAGATTGATTTAAAAAAAAAAAAAAAAAAAAGATTTAGGCATATCATATATATACAGTGTTAAATTAATTTTATGAATTCTTTATTTAAATGTACTTGCCCATATCGGTAGCTTAGTTTGAAAGCATATATCAGAGCCATTATCGCCGGCCTCAAAGATCTTGTATCTATAACTATGTAAGAATATTCTCATTTCATCAGTGCTAGGTTCCATAAACTCCTCAAATCCACATTCTGGGCAGTGTTTTTCATCTGCAATATGCACTCCGTTCTTGTCTTCCAAAACATCAACAAACTCTTGTCTAAAGTCGACTAAAAGCTTTTTAAGCTGTTCTTCATCATCAATTTCCTTGGTGTAGTCTTTAACTCTTTGAATAAATTTAATCTTTCTAGGGTAAAAGGATGACTCAGGATCATAGATAAAGTCCTTTTTAATTGGGTGTCCTAACCTCAGCAAATGAATTCTCAGCTGGTGCTGTCTTCCTGTGATTGGTCTGCAAAGTACCAAAGACTCATTCTCCTTATCATCGTAGGATATAAGTTGGAAATGTGATTCTGCCTCTTTAGGTTCAGAAAATGCTGTTGGATAGCTCATCTTTGTATCAATTTGATAAGTAGGTGATGTCTCTATAATTTTTGTGGGCATTGGAAAATCATCAATACTAGGATCTGATTTAAATGATGGATCGTGTGCCTTTTCACTTATTTCTAAAATGCTTTTTATTCCAACTGGCGTTCCTGGGAATTTTCCACGGACTTTAGCCAGGTAATATTTTAAGCAATTCTTTTCAACAATATTAGAGTGGAATTTATTAGCTCCTTGAGATGTTTTTCCGAGAGCTAGAACTCCTGAAGTGGCTTTATCAAGACGAAAAGTTGAATAAAACTTCATTCCTGTGTCATGGAATAGAATGTTGGTCAATGAATTTTCATAGTATGAAGCAGATGGATGGACTATCACTCCTGCTGGCTTATCTATAACAATGTATTCTTCATTGTTTTCCAAGATATCTATACCACATATTTTATCTTTTGAAAAATCTGTCACTTCCTCTTCAGCCCATTTTAAAGAGTAAGGTTCGTGTTTGTGTTGTTTGATGGAGTAGAAATCACCAGCTTTGAACTTATAGTTAATAATATCCTCATATGAAGAGAGCTCATTGGAGAAGTCAGGGTTTTCTAATAAAATTTCTTTGAGCTCAGCCTTCTTGTAGTGCTGATATATTTTATAAACACCATTTCTTATGTCATCTTCATGTTCTTTTGGACTCTTACCTTTAAACTCAGAAGTCAGTACCTCAAATAAACTTTTGTTAAAAAATCTTCCCTTTAAAGTGCATTCTCTTATTTCGTATGTGGGTTTAATTATTCTCAGTCCGTTTCTATAAAACACTTCAGGTTTTTCTGTATTAATAATTTTATTATTGGGGGTCTTGAAATTGTTCATTTTTTCATATATTAAGTTAAATGTGCCTCTATTTTTCAACCTATCCAGAGGTTTAAGATGTTTTAAAGTATTCAATTTTTTTTTGTATTTGGTTTTTTTTGTTTATTTTTCTATTTGACTATTAAATGTTCTTGATTTATTGAAAAGAATCACAAAACAAAAAAAACTATTGTGCAAAAATGGTGTCTATTTATGCTTTTATTATATATACCAGAAGCTAAACTTAATACAAGAAGAATCATCGTTTCCTTGATTTCAATTCATTTCTTAATGACTTGATTTCTTGTTATAAAACTTAAAATTTCACATCAGATTCGAAAATGAACGATCATTTGATACTGGAGAAAAAAGAAAATAAATATTTTGAAAAAAAGAAAGCAAGGATTTACGATGAGTTACTAAATGTTTTTGATCATGTGATATACATGTGACTATATGTGAAATTTAAGTAAACTATATATGAATGAACCTAACTTCTTTGAAAGAAACACAAATATGAACTAATTGGTTAAAATATATATTTAACCTAAAACATTAATAATGATAAAAGAAGATTTAGTTGTTTTTCTTTTATTCTGTGTCAAGTATGATGGTTTTATCATCATTTTACTCTTCATCACATAGATTCTGTGTAGGTTTAATTTTTGGTTTTTTTGTTTTTTTTTCAGAGTAATAACTACGGGAAAAAAAGAGAAACAATGGTGGAAAAAAAAAAAATGTGTAGTCACATGATCGTATAGCTATAATTTTTTACAATTTCCTCTTTGGGTATACTGATTGGATTTATACACGTGATAATTTTCTTTTGTTTTAGATTTTTTTTTTTTTTGTTTATTCCAAAACAATTTTCCCACATATTTTGAAACACACACAATACATTTTAAATACATTACAGTTGTTAATGTTTTTCTAAGTTAAACGTGACACTTTTCTACATGTAGCCATGATTTTTTTAAACAAAAAAATAAAAATAAAATAAAACGGTGCTGAGTTATTGCTGAACTATTTTTAATATTTTTTTCTGGTTCTTTCAACTTCAACTGCTTCTTTACGGTTTAAAAACTAACTGAACAAAGCCAATTTTTTTTATTTTTAGAAACTACTGATATAAAGTATACTTCTCTCCTCATTTTATTCATTTTTTTTATGTTATCCTTATTGTAATAGAATAATTTGATCAAAACACAATGCTGAACTAAGATAAAACTAAAATAAATCAAATAAAAGTTGTTCTTCTTTAGATCACTTTTTTTTGATTGATGAATAGTGATCTATATATAAGTAAGATCAAGTTGATCTGTCTAAAAATAAAATAAATCATAAATCGAAATTTCTTGATTATACAAATTGATTTCGTCGTAATTCTCCTTGAACTTTGCTACTTCTTTTTATTTTTAGTATTGCTTTTAGTATATGTCTATATTTAGAAGCATTATATTTTATTAGTATTAAAAAAACTCTAAAGTATAAACCAGCAAAATATCAGTTATATAATTAGTGACATAGCTTTCCTAACTTATTCATACTTAAAACTTATATTTACAAAGAAAGAAAATATAAAGACAAGCTTTCACTTAATTTTTTAACAGAAATTTTATTGAATCTTAACTACAAGATTTGAATAAAAAAAGAAAAAAGAAAACAAAGATTCGAAAGTCCCATTCTAAGTTCCTTCACTGTAAACCAAAACGAAAAAAAAAGATATATATCAAAATAGCAGATATTTTAGAATATTAAAATTTAAAAAAAAATAAAAATAAACAATGTTCTCCAAATTATTATTATTAGCAAGTGTAGTTACCTCTATAAATGCATACAAGACCGTTTGTAATCCTTTGAAAGACTCTGGCTGTACTCCAAGTGATACTGCATTGACAGATTCTCCAGTAAGCTTAGATTTCTCTAGTGAAACAAAAGTTTCAGACTATTTTGAGAACTACTCTGGAAATGGTCAATTGAATTACACCGATGATGGATTAGAGCTTGTTTTAGCAGAGAGATTTGACAACCCTTCATTGAAATCCAAGTTTTATTTGATGTTTGGAAGAGTTGAAGTTTTAGCCCAGCCTGCTTATGGAACAGGTATTGTCTCTACAGTTTATCTTCAATCAGATGACTTAGATGAAATTGATTATGAATGGGTTGGAACCGATACTTCAAACGTCCAAACTAACTGGTTCTCTAAGGGTGACACTACAACATATGACAGAGGTCAATACAACCACTTGTCTAGTCAAGCTAATCTCTTCAACTCTGTTCACAATTACACTATTGATTGGACTAATGAACATGTTAACTGGTACATTGATGGTGAATTGGTCAGAACCTTATCCAATTCATCTTCCCAAGGTTTCCCACAAACACCAATGGCCTTGTATATTGGTGTCTGGGCTGGTGGTGATCCATCAAACAGTGAAGGAACTATAGAATGGGCCGGTGGTTCAACAAACTACAGTGATGCTCCATTCTCTATGTTAATAAAATCCATGACCATCGAAAACTACTCAACTGGTTCATCTTACTCTTATTCCGGCACCGAAGGTACTTGGGAATCTATTGAAGCTACAGATGGTTCTGTTCTAGGAAGACTTGTAGATTACTCTGAAAATGAGTCTTCTAGCTCATCTACTACAAGCACTGCCAGCACTACCACTACCACTAGCGCTAGCTCTACTGTTTCATCTACAACAGCTTCAATGACTTCTGCCTCTTCTACCACCTCTTCCGAGTCATCTAGAGTTACTACAACATTGAGTCCTTCATCTGAAGCTACTTCTACTGTGATGGCTGTAGTATCATCATCTGTTGATGCTTCAAGCACTACCACATTAGCACCATCTACAGTCAGCAGTCAACTATCCAGTGTTTTCTATGTTGCACCAAGCGTCACCAACACTACAGTTGCTGCCACAAGCACTTTATTCACTAACGCTACTAGTGCTTTCTCAACTTCATACCAATCAAAGAACAACAGCAGTAGCTCCAGCACTGCTACAATCAAGTCAGCTTCTACTATGGCTAATGCCGCTAGTGCCTTAAGAAAGGGTAACAGCATCAGTGGTAAATATGAAGGAAACTTTAACATCTTCTTCATCACTGCAGTTTCTTTATTAGGATTGATGTTTATGTAATTCCATAGGGATTATAGTAACCATACAACAAATAAAAAAAACAAAGAAACATCTAGGTAAAACAAAAAACAGACAAACAAACATAGGACCTTTTGAGAGATGATCATCAAAAAAAAAATAAAAAGTAATTAAGATTATAGGTAGCATTAAAATACATTGCATTTTTTATCTTTTTTTAAAAAAGAAAACAAATTAAGCCGATCTTAATAAAAAATAAATTATAGTTAAAGGAGAGAAATTTCTAATCATAAGAAATAATGGAAGATAGAAACATTAACAGATATCTTCTTTTTCAGAAAATGTATGGATGGAGAAATTAAGACTTTTAAAAGAACAAGGAAAAGTAAAAATTGCTAAAGTTATAATAGTAGTGGATTGTTTTTAGAAGTAAAACAAGCAAGATTGTTACCTGGAAAGTCTACATGTCATTTTAGTTCAAGATTTGAACCAACAAAGTGAGTAAAGAAGTACATAAATAAAGATTACAATTCTGTTTGAATAATCATTAAAAAAAAAAAAAAAATGGGATAGATTGAGAAACCAAAAACTTAAACAAGATTAGATAAAAATTTAAGTCAAGTGAGATCATTTCTTGTTTGTATTTTTATTAGTTCATTTGTTAGAGAGTAATTTATATGCAGAGCCAGGGATGAGCATTGATTCATTTATTTGCAATATAAAAACACGCTATCAAAAGTAGTACTTATCATCTCTATAAACAAATGTCATCTTTCTGATCTTTTTTCTTCCTTGGTTTCTTTTTCTCTTCCTTGGAGTAATTAATTCTTAGTTGCATTCAAGTAAAATGAGTTGAATGCAAATACTAAAGAATTGATTTTTTGATTATTTGAACGCTGACTGAATGTGATACTTTCATTTTAATTTGTTTTACAATTTTGTTAAATCATACTTGAATTGAATGCATTATTGATTAAGGGTAATCTAATCGTTGAATTGCTTTATTCCTTCTATTTTCTAACGGCTCTACTATTATTATTACTTTCAAACTATCAGGAACATTCTCACTTCATTAAAATAAAAGTTAAGTTATTTAAAGTGTTTCTTACTGGGTTGTACACTTTCTTCTTCACATTGTTCCTTTTTAATATCTATACTTTGTGGGATAGTTAAAGAATTCATTCTCAAGATGCATTCATTCTGATAAGCATCTTATCCAGAAATATATTACCTGAATACATAAATATATATTTGGAAAGTTTCTTTCCTTCACTATAAATAAAAAACAGAGACATTTATAAGAATTATTAACAAAACATAATTATATTTTTCATTTTTTACTTTCTCTTTACAAGTAAAGATCAAGAAGAAGATAATTCCAAACTCGTTTTCTTAGATCTTCTTCTTTTACTACTTTTTATATTTCATAATTTATTAGATTTTTCCATTTACTGTAATAGGAAATTCATGATAATAATACAATGAGTATAAATTTCCATTTGCTGATAACAGAAATCAATCATAAAACTTGATATTTTTTATTGTTCTTTAACTGAAAAAAAATATATATATCTATGTAATTACTTAAATAGGAAACTTTTATATTAAAACTTATCAGATTCCAAGAATGCTGCAACTTTATGATCTCATAAATAATCACCCTTCAAGAATGATGAAAACAAAAATATAAAATGCATGCATATAATTATTACCTATTGTTTAATTTTTTCTTTTGTATTTTATTATATTACTTATTTTTTCTATTGTTAATGTGTTTTAAGGGCTAGTACTGTAATTTTCTTACAAACTATAACATAACAAAAACCAATTGATTCTGTTTTTTTTTTCCTTGTGATGTTTATTTTGAGATTCTAAGATGATAACCTAACAGAGTACTTATCAAACAAGTTGTCATGTTACCAGTATTAATGAAATGAGAAAGAATTTGTATCTCTTCATCATCATCTTCTTCTTTTTAGCCTAGTTCTTGCTACTCTCTCCTTATTTTTTTTTTTTATAGGCTGGTGTTTTGACATAATAAAAAAACTATATGTGGTTATGGTCTAGCAATAAATATAAACCATATCAAAACCATTCAGTTTAATATTACAATACATATGTTTTTTGTAAATACATATTTCGTTTAAGTTAGTGTTTCGACTCTCTATGTTTCAGTCTATAAATACATGTGTATATACTAGGTTTCGTTCTTTCTTTCTAGCAGTAAACCACCTTATAACTTCTTCTCTTTCTTTCTTTCTTTCTTTCTATGTACTTGATTTTCACTTAACTATAAATTGCTGCTTTATAAGATCAATCGAAGATACCCTTTAAACAGCTTTAATAGTGTATCAAATGAACAAATGAGAAACCACTTCCCACAACTTGATTAAACTCATCTGTAACAATTGTATAGTCATGTGGTATATCACGTGTTTTTAAATTATTTGTTCAGTTACTTTTTATTTTTTTTTTTCTTTCACTCTTCTACAAGAGAAAAAAAAACTTGAAAACCAAAATAAAAAAAAGAAATTTTATAAACAATTTTCATTAACAAAACAGATCAATCTGAAGAGATCATTATTATAAAATTATTGACTATAAAGATTATAGATATCATCAACTACCAAAAAGGACGTTATAAAACAATAATAATAGTAATATAACAATATAAATATTAAAAAAAAATGAAAATTGAAGAAGTTAGATCAGCTGTATTGTCAGACTATGAAGTATTCAAGCATTTAGTACAAGAAGTGACCGAAAAGGATATACGTGATAATAAAAAGGGCAAGAAGGTAAGACTACCCTATGAGTATAGAAAAATATCTAATGGTGTGATATCATATTTATCAAAAAACAAAACATCAGCTCAGGACAACTCCACTAACTGGAACCCTATATCCATGCCGGAATATGACGATACCAAATTCATTGAAATTTTAACAAAACTTAATGATCAAACTAATGGAAAATTGTATAAATGGGAAAAGCTTCAACTGATGAACACTACTCCAAAAAGCATGGTTGAGATCTTTGCTATTGTTGAGGAATGTGATAATAGATTAACTGAACCTGAAATTGAATCTATTCTAAATATATTTAAGTCTCTATAAAGAAAAAAGTAAAGGTGATAATTTATTTTTATCTCTTTCTTTTTCTTAGTTAAGTTATATATACATATATTTAAGTGATGATAGATCTACACTTAGGGACTTTTCTCTCTCTCTTTCAGATTAAAAAGAACTAAAAAGTTCCTTTAACATCATCTTCAAGAACAATTAACAACTTCGACTTTAGGAAATGTGAATAATTAAAAACCTGAGTAGTCACATGATGTTCACGTGCGTAAAACCTAATGTTAACAGAAGGAAAAATTTTTTTTTTTTTTTTAGTTTGATTCCTCTAAATATCGATGATGGGATTACAAATTTAGACACTTCAAAGTTTCATATTGCTAATAACAACTCTTTATTTTTAGTAAAAATATATAATCAATAATAACTAAACAAATAAACAACAATAACCAATAGACCTATTGTAGAGTAAAAACATATTTTTTTAAAAATGCAAGCACCAGTAGTTCATATCAACACACCAGCACAATCAAGAACACACTCTCAACAGGCTCAACAAGCCAATATTCAATCTGCAAAGACCATTTCAGAAATTATCAAAACATGTTTGGGACCAAAGGCCATGTTAAAGCTTTTATTAGACCCAATGGGTGGTATAGTTTTAACCAATGATGGTAACGCTATATTGAGAGAAATTGAAGTTTCACAGCCAGGTGCCAAGTTCATCATAGATTTGGCAAAGACACAAGACGACGAGGTAGGTGATGGAACCACATCTGTTATCTTGTTGACTGGTGAAATTCTTTCTATTGTTGGTGGCCACTACCTACTTGAGAGAAACATTCATCCTGTTATCATCAACAAAGCATTAAAGATGTGTTTGAAGGACTCTTTGGAAATACTAAAAGAAATCAGTAACAAAATTGATGTGCAAAACGACGATGTCATGATCCAATTAATCAAATCCTCCCTTGGTACCAAATACATGAACTATTATGCCAACGATGAATTATGTAGACTAAGTTTGGATGCGGTTAGATTGGTAAAGGATGATGTCAACGAAACTATAGATATTAAGAGATTTATCAAGGTTGAAAAGATTGTTGGTGGTGATGTCTCAGAAAGTTGTTTGATCAAGGGTTGTATTTTCAACAAGGATGTCGTGCACCCTTCTATGAAGAGATATATCAAAAACCCTAAGATCATGTTATTGGACTGTCCACTAGAATACAAAAAGGGTGAATCACAAACTAACATTGAGATTACTAATGAAAATGATTGGAATAGATACTTAGAAATTGAAGAAGAACAAGTTGTTAAGTTATGTGAAACTATATTAGAATTTAAGCCTGATGTTGTCATCACTGAAAAGGGTGTTTCAGACCTAGCTCAACACTACTTGATGAAGGGGGGTGTCTCTGTATTGAGAAGAGTTAAAAAATCTGACTTAAACAGATTGTCTAAAGTCTCAGGTGCTACTATAGTCAATAGAGTTGATGATATGAAAGAAACTGATCTAGGTTCAGATGCCAAGGAATTCAAAGTCGAGCTTATTGGTGATGAGTATTACACATTTGTTCACGAATCTGAAAAGGCTAAGGCATGTACTGTTTTATTGAGAGGTCCATCAAAGGATATTTTGAATGAGCTAATGAGAAACATTGAAGACTCTATGGCTGTAGTAAGAAACATTCTAACTTCTCCATACTTGTGTCCAGGTGGTGGTGCCACAGAAATGGCTCTATCTGTTAAGCTAACAGAAAGGGCAGACGCCTTAACCGGTATTGAAAAATGGCCGTACCAAGCCATTGCCGATGCCCTTGAATGCATACCTAGAACATTGGTTCAAAACTCTGGTGGCAGTCCTATAAAGCTATTAGCACAATTAAGAGCTAAACATGCAAACGGTCAATATACATATGGGATTGATGGAGAAGCTGGTAAAATTGTCGATATGAAAGAATATGGAATTTGGGAACCTGAACTAATAAAGCAGCAAACTTTGAAGACTAGTATTGAAGCTTCTTGTATGCTTTTGAGAGTTGATGATATTGTCAGTGCTACCAGAACACAACAATAATAGATTTTAATATATATACATATATATGAACATAAGCAATGCTAAATTTGACTGTTTACTGTGATACTATACACTACATCATGAAATGTTGTTGATTGTTTTTTATTGTTATTAAGAATATTATTATGGGACTTTACAACTTCGCACCATTTTGTTACTGTTACAATTTGTTTATTTTACTCTGTGTTTAAGGGTGATCACTTTGGTCATATCACCTATGTCCATGCTGTTTACCAGAATTATTATATTTTATAAACTTTTCAATTTCCAAAATGACGCACTTTGTGTTTGGAAGTCTCAGAAGTCTTTCCTCAAGTCTTCTCTGAAACACGTTCATTGTATCCAGAATCGGCCATTCATTCCTTTTTTTCAAGACAGAACTGTTTATAAAAATATCAAAAAACTCTACCCAGATGTCTCTAGAGGCTCTTGGTACATTCTTTTTAATTTTGTATATTGCTCTTTGGTCCTCATAATTACCTGTTGATTTTTTAGTGGCCTTACCCTTAGTGGCTATTGGAAAAGTTTCAATATAGTCTCCAAATAACAAATTGTAAGAGATAGCGGCAATTCCAAAATAATCAATCTCATAGTTGAATGGTGTTTTGCTCTGGACTTCAGGACAGTCTGATTTTTCAACGTTTTCTATATCATGTATAAATAGTGGTTCTTTTTCTTTCTCTTCTTCTTGAACTGATTTCTTTTTAAGTTCGTGATTTTTATCATGGTGGCAGTTTTTTTCAGATATATTGTTATTATCATGAGTTACTAAAGTTCCCTTGGTAAAAAGTTTCATATCCAATGATTTACCAAAGTCTATGAGAACTATTCCCATCTCCAACCATCCATTTTTCCCTTGTGGACAATAATCACCCAATGGTTTTTTTGTCCCTTTTCCATAGCTATCAAAATCACAACGTAACATAATGTTATCAGCCTTCAAGTCGCCATGGACTATGCCTATTTTATGCAAAGCTTTTATAGTTTTCAACAACTGTATAGTGTAATAGCTTGCTATGATGTCCTTATTGGTGTCGTTTTTATAATCTATGTTAATGTTCATATTTGTATCTAAGTTCATACTCTGTCTCATCAAGTTGCAGAGCTGTAGTAGTGTCATTGTAGGAATATAGTTCATTATTAAAATTGAATCCTTCTTATATGATATAGCCTTATTTGGATTTGCAATATTTTTTAATATCTCTAGCCAGTCATATTCTATTTCTTGTGTATCTCTGCTTCGAAATATTGTCCCCTTTTTATTCTTGCTGATGTCATCATAATGACCATTATTAACTACATCCTGAATTCTGGAAACTATTGTTTTACTTATATAGTACTCCCATCGGCAATCACTTAATTGGAACTTTATAGCCTTTTGAAATCTTGATCTTTCTGATTTCCCTATGCTGGCTAGATAGACGTTTCCAAATCCACCACTTCCCAGCAGTGTTTCGATTTTATATTTTTTATTATCAAGTTCAATTTCTATTCCGATTGTATTGTTTTTCTTTGTTTGATTTTGTTTAATTTTGCTGTAATTCATGAGTTTTGTGATAAGCTTTTCCGTTTTAATATTAGCATCACCATTATTGAATTTCGTAAAACCTGATGAAAACACTTTAAGTATCTGGTTTTTTGAAATGTCATTGAGAGGTCTTTCAAGTAGGAAATTTTGCAATTTTCGATCGTGAAACTCTAAATAGTTTTTCCCGTTCGGACCTTTAACTTTTTTGAATTTAGCCAACTGTGAAATGACTTTCAATTCACTTTCCTTTATCTCTTGATCATTGATGTCTGATGTAGTATGGGATACAATATCGCAATTGTTTTTATTGTTTTCAATAGTTAATACTGCAGATAATGTATAATCAGGATTTACATCTATTTTATTGTCAGTCGTGATATCCTTTAAAACATCATCTTCAAACTCAACATCCCCATCAAATTCCCCACTAGTTGGTTTGAGATAGTCATTTGAGCATTCAATTTTCTTATTGGATAGTTTTGGTGTTATTTTCATTTTGTCTTCAACTAATGTAGTTTGGCAAATGGATATAGGTTGAATATCGTTCATATCGAAACTAGTTGTTAACTCAGTATTATGGATATTATCATTAGTGTTGTTTTCAGAGTTGTGCAGTGATATTTTTGTGTTTTCACCTTCTAGTGTTACATTGGTGTTATTTAAAAAGCTGTTTGATCTATCAATCCCAGGTATAGTATCACTGTTCTTACAATAAATCTGTGTCATCTTGTCCTCTAAATCTTTCCCTTCTTCGCTATCATTATAGATTTCTTCTTCTCTTCTTTACTCTCCGATTCATTTTCTGAAGAAGATAAAAGCTCTATTATATCTATGTGATCATTATTCTTAGCATCAATATCATCATATCTTCTTTTTTTATTAAACCTATTGTTTGATGAGTCAACCTTCTGCAGGTCGTTAAAAAAATGAGATGTGTTTGCTTTTCTTTTTGTAGTTATTGTCCCCCTTCTGGTGCAATTTAAAGTTGATATTCTATATCTGTGCAATAACTGATTAACCAAATCTATCATCTTGGTTCTTTTAAAAGCCACTGTTTCTTTAAGAGCTGAATGATCATCGTTGGATAAGTCGTTTTTTCCATCATGTTTAGAGTAATATAAGTCATTTATATCGGATGGGATCAAAATATTAAACTTGTAGTTTCTTAAGAAAGATATAGGACTTTCGTGTAGTAGTTCAATATTTTTGCAAATATGATTGATCAATTTCAAGTTCAAAATCCCTATTTTCATATCGATCAATTTTGTATAAATGTCTTTCCTACTCAAAGGATCGGTTATATAAGCTTCAGTGATATTTATTATTTGATTGACAAAGTATGTCATTGTTTCTTCACCACTGATATATTCATCTCTATTTTTGATAACAAATTTAATGATCAATGATTGACATTTTTGAGAGAACAATTTGTATTTTTTTAATTGGGTCTCTAATTCCAGGGTATTCAGAGTATGTATTCGTTTCTTCTTTCCGTTATTCATCAGGGTTTGTATTACTGGTTATTTAAAAAGATAAAAAAAAGAGAGAGAGAGATATAGTTCTTGCATATATGTATATAATCAAATTAGAGATTGTAATTGCTTTTTTTTATCTTATTGGCTGTCAATCTTCAGGTCTTATTTATCATCTAATTTCTTACTTCAAACGTTAATCTCAAATCATTTTAAGATTAAACTTTTTTCTCGTTGAATTTTTTTTTTCTTTACTTCTTCTAATAAAAGTTCAAATACACTTCAAGTTTTAGAAAAAAAAAACCTTAATTTAAAAACTTAAAATCACTTCAAACAGAATCATACTTAAGCAATAGAAACTTTACAAAAGCAATCTTCTTCTTCTTCTTCTTTAAATTATATTCTAATAGTGTCCTTTTTCTTCTCTTCGACAAGTTATTTGAGACTTGAAATAAATCTCTTCTTTTTTGTCAAAATTGCATTTTCGATACGAGGAATGTATATTTACTAAATGAATACGAATGAATGTAATAATTTGTTGCAAGAACAATGAAAGTTCATTAAGCATTAATCAATGTTGTTGTTTAATAATTACTATTAATTATAAATGTTAATATAAATGTTTTTAGTTTTTTTTTGTTTTTAAAAAAAAAGAATGTGAAATAAATTAATATAGAGATACATCAAGTACTGTCCATTTTACTGAATTTATTGCTTTAAAAAAGATGTATATTGGGAAAGATTTAATATCTTATTAGATTCTTTTTTTAATATTTTATATTTTTCTTTAATTTATGATTGCTTTAAACTGACAAACCAACCAAATACAAAACTACCCAATAACAGAATGACTATTGTATTGACACCTATTTTGTCTTCAAATACACCTTCGGTATTCCATTTCATTCTTATAGCTACACATCTCTTTAGATATATGTAAGTTTCCCAGAACAGCATGAACATACAGCAAATGGAGAATCCTAAACTGGTGATCATATTTGTTTGACTACCATAGTTCAAAAGCAATAAATTCAAGGAGTTTAATGTTAAAATAATACTAATCCATGATAAAAATGTTCTTTCCGTGGCAAAGTAAACTTTTGGTTCTATTCTTATAGGAACATAGATGGTTTTGCCCTCAGGTGCATGGATATCAGTGGTGAAGTAGCTTTCAGGAGTTACTGTAACTACAGACTCATTACCGGCGTATAAATAGTTATCTATGGCATTGAGGCATTTCCAGTATGCATAAGTTACATGGTTCTTATTGATTTTGGATTGCAAAATCTTCTCCTTGTAGTATTCTGCATTAGGCGAATCCTTGGAGAGTGTAGTAGGAATATAGTTCTCAGCTTCTTCTAGATCTTCAATATCATCAGCCTCCAAAGCACCGTAGCTTTGGAAACCACCAACCATTTCTTCCTCATCCAATGAATTACCCTTGGCTGCTAATGGTGCGTTGTTTTCAATAGCATTATGAACAGACTTTTGATTTGGAGAAGGCTTTCTGATATCAACATCCATTTGAGGAATCCAGAAGGGAACTTGATCAATCTTGTTAGGTAACAAAGTGGCTATACCGTGTAAGAATTTAGAGAATTTTGGAACAGACTCTACTAAGTTACTGGATATTAGTTCTTTAATCCAAGTTGGAGGTTCTTGGCCCAATTGGGTTTGCAATTTGACTTCCAAAACGGCATAAGGGAATCTTTCAACGTCCTTATCTGGAAGGTTGCCAAAGGGCCAGTCTATACCAATATCCATTCTTCTCCAGTTGTTATGAGTTCTGTCATAGCCATCGAAGTTGTCCTCTCTTACAAGGGTTAATTCAGTGTCTAAAGAACATCTGACTCTGGCATCTCCAGGTAATTGGTAAGCGGTTCTGTGGTAAAATGATCTAACAACAGGTCTTAGATTATGTTTCAAATGATAGTATTGAATTTCTTTTGCTAATTGGATATTTTCTTTAGATTGGTTAGGGGTGGTAACCTCGTTCAACTGGTAGTCACCTTTTAAGAATGGGTTAATGTTCTTTTCCTTTGTGGAGAATCTGGCCTTAATGGATTTCTCACCAGTCCAGTCTTCTCTGTGAGTTTTTCTCTCTACAAAGATGGTGTTGGTTTGCATGTCACCGTACCATCTTATTCTGTGAGCTTCAGCACCTTCATCCTTTCTCAATCTACCATAGTACAAGTCTAGGTCTTTGTTGTCAAAGTATATGGAGCTGATAGCCATATCTGATTTTTTGAACTCTTTATCAGGGTTGAAAACCAAAACAGGCAAGTTCTTTAAGATTTTCAACTTAACTTGAGTGATGTTGTCAGGATGAACCCAGTACTTTGTGGTTTGTCTAACAAAGTTGGTTTGTTTCCCACCTTGAGAACTGTTGTTTTTATCATAGTCTGGTTTGTTTCCTTTGTTCTTGATCTTCTCATTGATGTTACTTAACTTGATAACCAAGTAATCGTAGTTTTCCAAGATCTTAAAGAAGGGCTTGTTGTTCAATCTGATTTCAAAAATAGGCTTCAAAATGAACTTTGGATATAGCTTATCATGTTTTTTCAAGATCTTGGCAAATCCAGTGTAGTTCAATCTGATGAACTTGTCCAAGTCATACAAATTAGCTATCAAGTTGTTTAATTCCATTTCTAATTCATCATAATCTAAGTTTTCATCATTTAATGTGTTTTCAATCCCTTGAGCGCTGTCGTCTTGCAACAACAACAAAGATTGAAACTTGTTTAGTTTATTGATTATATGCTTGTACTCTCTTTTGACTAAATCATAAATCTTGTTCAAGTCGCTTTCTAAACTCTCAATGAACAGTATCTCAGTGTTGTTGTTCCATTTGTTTTTGTTTTCCTTTAAAATCTTCTTCAACGCATTGTAGTTAATATAGTTTTCAGGGGTATTGAAAGTTTCTATATTACTGAAGTTGTTGTTGATATTGTTTTTCAAATAGTTTCCAAATTGAACCATTGTTTTTTTTTTGTTTTCTTTCTCTATTAATAAATTAATTCACTCTATCAAAGACCAGTTATATACAAAAAAAAAAAATGATAATGTTACAACTTAACTAGGTTTTAATCTTTAACAATGTTCTTGGTTTTTTTACTGTTATCTCTATAGTATAAAAGGATATTACTTATGATATATATATTATTAATTTATTATGATGTTCTCTTGTTTCTCTACTACAACACTTCAAACAATCTGTTCTTCATTTAAAATAAACTAATCAAATATCAAGTTGATGATTATCTTTTTGAAAGAGTGTTTTCTTTCTCTTTCTATCTGTCACTTTATATAACAGAAGAATAACAACTTTTCCTCTCTAACACAACTTTGTTGCCTTTCGAAAAAAGATTTTTTTTTTTTTTTTCATTTCTCTCTAATCTAGTGAAAAGGAAAGAAGTTAAAAAAAATTTTCCCAATAACAAAAAAAAAATTCATAATTTTATGGCTAGACACGTGGGGGGTTCTTCAAAGAGAGACAAAACAGATTTTGCCTAAGAGAGAAAAAAAAACAATAGAATTTATTGAATTTTTACACACTTTCTATTGTTTTGTAATTTTTTTTTTATCTATCAACCCGCGCCCCTTTTAATATTACGCAACTGTAATTTTAATAAAATGCCGCCCATATGGGGGGTGGCAATAAATAATTCATTTAAAAAAAAAAACTGATCATGTGATTTTTAAGTAACACGTGTGTATAGTCACATGACCTTATACCTTCTTTAAGTTTGTTTACTTTTTGTCACATGACTTTCTATTATAATTATATTTTTACATTTTACATTAACTTGTTACTAATGTTTACATTTTGTAAAGCTAACACTTATATTTTTTAAGTTTTATTGCTGTTTATTAATTGTAAAGATATATACAATGATATTATTAGATTTTTACACTCTCTTATATATAACATCTAAAATAAAACAATTAAGAATACCTGAAACATATGATTAGTGTTAATGGCAACTTGAAAGACCCTTCTATTATTGCTGATTTATACAAACATATATATACATAGATATAAAAAGATCAACTTGTAATTATATATTGCTCCATATATAAGTACTAATTTCATTAAAGATCTTAATATGATTAGTATTGTTATTACTACTACTAGCACCAGCATCAGAGGCATTGGTTGTGGATCTAATTTGAGACATCATGATACCAATGCTGTCTTTATCGCTGTTATCATCCGTTACTATAAGCTTATTTTCTATAAGAATCTCTAATACTGTAGACTTATTTTTCTTAGTGTTTGTTAATAACTTGTAAGTTTTGATATTAGGTCTATCATATTGTACAACATATTTTAAATCTGGTTTACTATTACTATTGACACTGGATATATCTTTCAGCTTATCGGTTATTAACTTGTCTATCTCATCCAAGTGCTTAAGTTTACTATTGTTAAAACATCTTTCGTGCAATACAACATTATTGCTTTTGATATCGCCATAAAGATCTATATTATTATTATTATCTTTATTTATTCCCTTTACTACCGATTCTTTTATAACACCAGTATTAGTTGACGATTTTCTACTAAAGATTCTTGCAAACCAATTGCTGTGGCTACTATTTGAAGATACACTTCTATTTCTGGCACTGTTAATTTTGATTCCATTTTTATCAAGAGATTGTATACGACTGTTATATTTATAATCAGCAAGTTTTTCGTTATTGTTTTTTGGTAAATTGCCTTTTATCGTAGAATTATCCTTTCTTTCAGACAGTCCCACCATTTTACCACCGTCTTCATCATCTTCATCTTCATCATCAAATAATAACGTAACTCTTTTTTTTTCGTCAGTTTTGTTATCATTTTCTTGAATCATTTCATCTAAAGTTATCTCAAGTAATCTACTATCTCTATTGCCACTCACATTGTTATTATAAACCAAACTATTTCTGTTATTTTCCAGGTTTGTTTGTTCAGTGATGCCTTCTTGTTCCTTTCTTCCGTTTCTGTGCTTCTTTTCAGGTGACAACTCAATGAAATTTATTGATCGAGAGTTATTTTCCAGTTTTTTCAATTCACTGTTGTTTTTGTTTATAATACTCATGATCTTGCTGTTACCATTGATGTCATATGTCGATGTATCATCAAACAGATACAAACTGTTGTGATTGTTATCATTGTTGTTATTTGTTAAATGAACATTTTTAAATGAATTCATTAAACTCATGTTGTAATTACTGCTCATGCTCTTATTATTATTATTATTATTATTAATAGTGGTGTTCTTATCATCACTGACCATATCGTCGTCGTTTTTTATGTTTATAACCTTTCTTTTAACATTGATATAATCATCTGCAGTGGTTTCAGTTAAATTTTTATTTACTTCAACTACATCTCTAAAGCTGTTAGACTCATCAAACGCCGTGTATTGATTGATTCCAGTGGTAGTGTTGCTGTTGTTAACTTCAAATGCATCTTGAAAAATTAAACTCTTGCTGAACTTAAGTTTATTAGAATTTTCATCATTGTTATACTCATTGTTTATAGATGTCAAAGTATTGTCATTTGTGTTTGTAATTTTTTTAGCTGAAGAATTATCATTAAAGCTGTTTGAACTTTTTCTAGGTTGCAATTCTAAAGACTCATCAATATTCAATAAAGCATTCAAATCACTAAATGTATTTGTAGTTCTTAATTCATCACTGGGTAACAAACTTGAGTTTTCTACATTTTTTGGTTTTTTACTAACAATATTGTCATTTTTCTTCAAATAACTAACATCCGAGGCTTCATTCTTATAGTCCTCATTCACAGTTAATGTCTTTTTCTTATTTCCAGTTGTTTCTACTTTTTCAGGCAAAAGCTTTGCAAGATTTTGCAAAGTTGTCTTCTTGAGTCTTGGGTCTAATGTCATTTTAACAAAAACATTATTACTATCAATAATCTGTTTCACCTCTGCTTCTTCATTGTTTTCTTTCTTTTCTTCCGTAATCAATGTGTTATTATTATTATCATTATTATTAAAGTTTAAATCATTTAAAATATAACTACTCAAATTTAAGGACTTTTTTGATATTGAGCTTAAATAATACAATGACTTGTTTTGAGTTTTAAGTTTGCTATCTTCTTTATCTGTTAAAATGTCATTGAAAGAATGATCAAAATCAAACTTGCTTAATGAAAGTAAAGATGAAAATCTTGATAGTTGCTCTATCTTTGGTGGTTCAGGTTGACTGGATGCAATTTCTTCACATACCTTATCCATGCTTATTTCAAACTTGTGATTTTTTTTATCATCGCCGATCAGATCATCTTTGGAATTCACTTCATTGCCGTTCAACGCATATTGATTAGATTGATACTGATATAGCAAGAAATAAAACATCTTTTCTTCATTGCCTTCTTTATCCAACAGTTTGTCAATTAGTTTAGCTTTAGAAATACCATGCCACAATATTTGCAAGCTTTCTAAGATTCCTTCATCGATATCCTCAACCTTCTCCAACTTGACTAAATCTTTGTTATTTTTAATTAAATGATCATAGTTGTTATTTTCTTTCATCTGCAGAATATTATTTTTACTATTGATAAGGTTGTTAATATTGCTGTTAGACTTGGTCTTGGAGGTTTTGTTATATTTCAACATTAATGGATGATCTAAAATGTCATTAATATCTATTCTCATCTTAGGATCCACTTGAATCATTTTGCTAATCAGATCTTTAGCCTCTGGAGAAAACCATTCAGGAAATACATACTTACCACTTTGTACTTTAAACAAAAGTTTCTTAATATCCTGATCATTGAATGGCAAGTAACCTGCTATTAAAGCAAAAAGTATAACTCCACATGACCAAACGTCACTTGGAGATCCATTGTATTCACTTCCGTTAACAATCTCAGGTGAAGCATAATGTGGAGAGCCACAACTGGTTTTCAATAACTTATCCGAGACTTGTAAAGCAGCCATTCCAAAATCTGCAATTTTGATCTTCTGCTCTTTTTTATTAACAAGAATATTCTCTGGTTTTAAGTCTCTATGGGAAATATTGAATTTGTGCAAATAAGACACAGCCTGAATGATTTGTTTGAAGTAATAAACAGCCTCGTGTTCAGGGAACTTTTCATTAGCAACCAATAAATCAAACAGCTCTCCACCATCGACATACTCTAGTACAAGATACAGATCATTTTTATTTTCCCATACCTCATAAAGTCTCATGATGTTGTTGTGCCTTACTAACTTCATAATAATGATCTCCCTCTCTATTCCGTATGGTATGATTCCCTCTTCAAATATATCATCAGTAATGTTTTTATTATCATTGCTACTATCACTATTATTATTAGTATTATTATTCTTATCATTGATAGAGGCCAAGTGTTTACCCTTTGGCACTATCTTTACTGCGGCGAGTACATCTGTCTTTAGGTTCCTTGCCAATCTCACTCTGCCTGATGATCCCTTTCCTAACGTTTTTCCCAACTTCCAGGGCCCCACTTGTTCGTGATATCTGCGTTTTTTATTCTTTCGCATCTTCTTCTCTTTGATTTCAGATATGTTTTCTAACACTCCTGTAAATGTGTCGTTGATATCATCATGTCTGATGATCTCAGTTTCTTTACTTTCACTGGTGCTTAAAACCATTGTTCTCACTGGTTACAGTTATATATTTATTTCTTTTTAAATCTTTACCACCTTAAACAAATATTAAAAAAAAAAGAAGAAAAAAGAAGAAAAAGAAACAATTTCACACAACATTCAAGACACTTATTCAACATTCAATTCTAGTAACTAACAACACATTACAAACATGATCTGTAGTAATACTTAAACCAAAACAAAATTTGAAAAAATAAACAATGTTTCATCTCAAAATATAAAACAAACAAAAAAAACATAAAAAATTTGGAATTTTTGTTCAGTCTGGAAAACAGACCAAAAATTAAAAAAAATAATGAAGGAAGCGAGGTTCGAACTCGCGCGGACTCTGTCCAACAGATCTTAAGTCTGCCGCCTTAGACCACTCGGCCATCCCTCCAATTGATAATTAGATGTTAACGTAAAAATGCAATGTGCAATAAAAGCTGGTAGTATCATGTGATACATATACATATATATATGAAGATCACGGGACCATTTTTGGCAAATTAGTTTTTTGTTTCGAGTACATTGCCAAGTTTTGAGGGAAATTGTTTGTAATTTAAGTTTAATCAATTGTAAACAGGAAAAGCATTATATTTATTCTCTAGTATCATTAGATCTTTGTTGTTTCTTCTTTTATAAATAAAAATTAGTTTTTGTAAACAACTATAAATTGCAGTTGATGTAAGAAATAATGTTAAATATGAGAATTTATTTATAAAAAGTAGATGATTGAAGAGTTGTTTAGAGTGCATATATATATAAGAGCATGTTTAGATGTTGTATTTTGATACTGAACAGTTTTTAAATAAACATATGAGATATTAATCCTATTGAAAAAATTATTAGTTAGGTTACTAAAATGAGTAAAAGAAAAATTTCACAATTAGATAATAGCTGATAGACACTCAAAATTAAATCAAAAATAAAATGTAGAATAGAAACATGGTTAAATATAAATAAAAAAATTTAAAAATCTAAAATAACCACACGTATATATGCTTTATACTAAAGTGATGTAAAAAACAAACTATAAAAACCAAACAGAAACATATAATATTAAATATATTCAACACTTAATGAGATATTAACATTAAAACAAAATGAGATTAAATTCACACTTAACTAATCAACATAAACACAAAGTACAGTAATAGAAACAACATTACAATTAGTGATAAATCAACAAAGAATAAATGAGACTTCAATTAACAAATAAGATATTTCACTTATTTTTTGGATAGTTTTTTAAAAAATAAATTAATTATCCGTTTTTTAACAGATGTAAAATATTCATTTGGGGGATTGGTCTAGTGGTATGATGCTTGCTTTGGGTGCAAGATGTCCCGGGTTCAATTCCCGGATCCCCCCTTTGATATATTTTTTTAAATTTTTTTCAAAAATTTATTTTTTTTAATGTAACTTTAACATTTAGTCACGTGTGTATTTATAATACAATGTAACACTACGTATATCACGTGATAATTTAATAGATTTTCTTTAAGATATTTTCTCTTTCCTCATAAAAAAGATTTTCTTTCTTCTAAGAGAGAAAGAAAGGTGGCGTATTCAAATTTATTTTTATTTCCTTCTTACGGTAAAATAGTTTTTTTTTTTTTACTAAATTACTAAATTATTAATAACAACAGTAACAACAACATTTGTTTTGATAATATTATGTTATAAGATTAACACATACTTTCTATACAGAGATATAACTATATATAACCAAGAACCAATAAGATAATATAGTTGATTAATTAGTTATCGTTAAGTGAACTTAGGATACATAAAATTATTTGCATCAGATAAATACAACAACGATACAAGGTTTATTTTACACATACACACATATATTATCTAAAGTGAGTTTCTTTTTTTTATAATAAAGAAAAATGATTTTAAATAAGATATTTTTAACTTTACTAATATACATTCCACTTTTACAGAAAATCTCTGCAAATAAGAAAGTTGTGACAGACAGTTCTCTGCAGGTATGTTCCGGAATGTACTCCAAAAAGGATTGGAATGGGAAAGTGGACCCCTTCATCTCTTTTAATATAAAATCCCTTTCAAACTATAAAGATGGACAGAACCATGATGTTTCTGTTATAGTGTTTGATTTTCAAGACTATAAACATATAGGTAAAGTCAAAGAAGGAACTGATGATTTTTATTTGATTTGTGATGATGAAGCAATCTCTCATAATATGTGTAACAGCACACAGAGAAACCAATTTTTAATTGAACCTAAAGTTTATGATCCAATAACCGACACTAATAAAACTTCCAATGCAGAAATATTCACATTCTATCAAAATCATACAGGGTTATACAACTTGAAGTACCAAGTTGAGAAATCTGGATACTACTGTGCTTTAACTTATGCCAACAACGAAAACCTCAAATACTCTGCTGTAGTAAACTTCAGAAACGCCTTTGGACAATTACCTGCCTCTGAAGTTAACAACTTGGCCTTGTATAGTTTGCTAGCAGTTTTCTATGCCGTTGGTGCTTTCCTCTATGGATTTGCCTTCTGGAAACATAAACATGAGCTTTTACCTTTGCAAAAATACTTGCTATCCTTCTATGGATTTTTGATATTTGAAAACATATTAATATGGAGCTATTATGATCTAAGAAACAAAAAGGGAAACACTTCAAGTGTTCAAGGATACATGGTCTTTTTATCAGTTGTCAACTCCTTCAAAATCAGTTTCTCTTGTTTCATAATCTTAGTTATCTCTCTAGGTTATGGTATAGTCTATCCAAAGTTGCAAAGAAAGTTAATGTTGAAATGTAGAATATTTGCTTTAGTAACTTTTGCCTTCTGTTCAGCATTCATCATTCAAAGATACTTAACACCATCTGATTCACAGAGCTCAGCCATCATGTTTACCTTTTTCCCTGCTGCAGTATGTTTGATGGGATTCTATGTTGTCACATTAAAGAGTCTTTCATTAACTATGCAATACCTACAAGATCAAAAGCAAATTGTTAAGTTGAATATGTATAACAAGCTGTTAAAAATTATAACTTTGTCATTAATAGCCGTCATGGCTGGAACTATGTTGACATCAATAACATTGCTTGGTATGTCACAAATTGAAATGATTGAAAAGAACTGGAGATATAGATTCTTTTTAACTGATTTCTGGTCTTCTTTAGTGTACTTTATAGTGTTTGTTTTAATATCATTCATATGGAGACCTACATCCACTTCCTACATGTTAGCATGCTCCCAGCAACTTCCAACAGACCCAGATAACATGGCAGACTTTGATTTGGATGATATGTCATCTGTCAATAACGACAGCACCAATAAAGCCCAATACAATAAAAACATCACCAACAACAATAACCCGTTCTCTGATTCACACCAAGTTGATTTTAGTCTGAGTGATGATGAACAGAGCCATGTTTAAAAGTACTTGACTTAAATATTAATAATCATAACCCCCTTTATCACTCATATATCACATTCACTTACAAAGTATATATAGACACACCTTTATATAAATATATATTGAACTAACTTAAAAACAAAAAAAACAAGTTTTAGATACTGCATGATGCCAATCACTTTAGATTGTTGTTTAAGGATTGATTTTTTTTAAAGAAAAACCGCATTTCATGAGAAGAAATGAAAAAAAAAAAAAAACGTGATTAAAATTTAAAGTTTTTAGATCAAACTCTAAAAACATGTAAAGTTTGCTGCAATTTATGTATACTGAAATAAATACAGAAACAAACGATGTTACATCAGAGTTCATAAAAGGTTTATTACAGGGTATAAATAAAGAAAGAAGGAAAGAACATTCTAAGTAAGATTAGTTTTATTAAATGCATTTAATAGCTATATATCCATAATAATAATAATAAAATCTATAAAAGAAACCAAAGAACACTGCCAGTACATATAAATAATATAATATAAAATATAGATTAAATGCCTTCTTTATGTCATTGCCTGTATTTACTTGAGGAAAAGACACTGATACCCCTATATATAAAAGAGTTTGAGCAATGTTTCACTAGCAAAATACCCATTGAGAAAAGCATGAAAATGCAAGGAGAACTTCTGTTAGATTTCAAATCGCAATACTTGGAATTAAAGGAATCATCTAAAAAATTTAGCAACAATTTGATAACTGATGATGAAGATGGGTTTGATATTTACAACAATATGATTCCTATGTTTAAAAACAAGAAATACCCCTTTATCAACTATTTTTATAAAAACGACAACGGAATTCTGTATATATCCATAGTATCCACTGCGGTTATTGATAACAACATGAATAAGTGTGATATTGATTGTTTTGGTGTATTTCAGTACTTAAATGATTTAATTGATTTATTAAACACATTCTTTGATAATGAACTATGTCCCAATTTGGTAAGGGCCAATTGCATAGTGATCAATGAAATTATAGAGGAGAGTTTAGATTATGGAATACCGCAACTCACTGATTTCAATTTGTTACATGAATATATACAGGTAAGAAATGTTATGGAATTAGAAGGTGATTCCAATGGCAACATTAGTAAAAGACAATCTCATGAAAAGAACCAATATGAGGATAAGAAAAAATCCAAGAAAAATATTAAAAATATAAAAAAAAGCAATGATAAGAAAAGATTCTCAATGATGAATATGTGGGGGACGAATGATACTAATGATGATTTAAAATCTTCCTTGAAAGAAACGGATATACAACATAGAAAGAAAGTAACAGAAGATATTTATATGAAGAATGTTATTATAAACACTGTAACTGACTCTTCAACTTTGAGACCAAAGGGAATATATTATATTAAAAATGAGATATTTGTTGATGTAGTGGAGAGTATAAGATATTCTCAGTTTATAAACAGCGATGGTAGTTCAGTAGTTAAGGAGTTTGAAGTTATCGGTGCAGTTCACTGTAAAAGTTATCTATCGGGAATGCCCAATATCAAAATAGGAGTTATAAACGATTCAATATTCAATAAGTCATTAAATTACGATGTCACAAAAGCGTTTAAATTCCATCAATGTGTTCAGAACCTAGATATGGACTACTACAAGGAAGACAAACAGAGCACACTGCTCAAGTTTATACCACCGGATGGTGAATTTGAGCTTTGCAATTACAAACTTGAGCTTTTAGACCAGGGAAAGACATGCCAACCACCCATACTGGAGGTTGTAAATTACACCAAGAGCTTTAAAGAGAAGGATATAAAGAAATTGAAGTCACCAAGTATAAGAGCAAACCTTCAAATTAAAACATATTTCAAAAAAAACTTAACTCCTGATTATTTACGAATAAAAATACCATTGAACTCCTTTATTGATGATGTAAGTAAAATTGATCTTTCGATTGCACCAAAATTCAAAACTGATCATGGAAAGATTTTGTTTAACTTAAGTCAAAATTTTTTAGTTTGGGATTGTAAAAACGTTAAAGGGAACTATGGTGACAAGATATATGAATGTTTCATACAATTTGATCTACTTGATGATGAAATATTAGAGCTTAAAAGAATTGAAAAATCAAAGAGTATGGATCCTGCACCTTTAAGAGAGGGACCAAACTTTGAAAAGATATACACTGAAATACATCAGCATGAAAAAACTGTGCAAGATTTAAACAAAAGTGATTTACATATAGAGTTTGATATTCCAAATTTTGTCAGCACCGGATTGAAGATTGATTTTATTAAAATCGAGGATGAAAGCATACCGAAATACCAGTTTTTCTCTTGGATGAGATACAAAACTGTTAATGAAAAGGATCACTACACCATCAAAGTCAATGCCAAGTAAAAAAAAAAAAACAGAAAAATAATATGTACTTAAAAACAATTCACCCTATTTATCATCCTTTATCTTTAACAGACTGTATTTTATCTTTTAAATTAATTATTAGTAACTTTGATATATATATCTAATTGTAAATGCATTGAATACACTCCGTTATTTGAACTTACACACATTAAAAAGTTTAAATTCATTCATCGTTGTTTTAGTTCCAGTTGAATTTTTTATAAATTTTTATATTTACGTTCTTTTAGTAATAGCCAAAAAAAAAAAAAAAATTAACAATTTTTTTCTCTCTTTTTTAAGGAGTATTTAAAGTAAAATGTGGGATTGAGAAACAGAGAACAAAATTTAAAAATTTAGAGGATAAAAACAACACCAACTACTTATTTCAAATTAACTCTCCCTAAACTGATACATTATATCTTGTTGCTAGAGAAAGACAAATTTAGTATATAACCAAAGAAATACAGTAAAAAATATATATATAAAAGAACAATAAAAGAGAGCAGACAACAATGTTAAATATTAAAAATATTTTCAATAAAAGAGTGTCATCATATGTGAATACAAAAGTGATTTCTCCTTATCAACACATTGCTAGAAGTTTCACTATTCAGTCAAAAAGCACTCCAAACGAAAACTCAAGAAAGTACTTTTGCAATGATAACAATGTTACTTTTGTTAAATCCAGATATGTTGTAGAGGTATCCAGAGACATACCATCTTCATTCAACTACAGTGTATTGGCAAATATATTACTTAAAAACGTGAAAGATTTGGAGTCTATCATGGTTCAGGAGAAGTTTCTTACATGTACTAAATATGAGGAAAAAAGTTTCTTAGAAATTGATGAAACCATTAGAGAGATAATTTATAACTACGTTCGTTACATGAAGTTGATAAATGACCAAAAAAACGCACCAATCACTGTGAAAAACACTTTATCAGGCGATGAGTCTAAAGATTTGGCATTGAATGCCTTCAAGGACGAAGAGAAAAGAATCAAATCATTTAATGAACAATTGAGTCTCGAAGATGATACAGACAAAGAATTTTTAAAAGATATAACTACTGACGAACTACTTAGAGTTGAAAACCACAAGAACGAAGCAAATATCAGACTTCAAAAGAATATCTTGAAGAATTTCAAATTCAGAGAACTAACTAATGAAGAAAAGGAAATTGAAGAAGATGTAATGGACTTATTAGAAACTAGAGTCAAGCCAAATCTTATGGAAGATGGTGGTGATATCTCATATCAAGGCTATGACCCAGACACACAAACTGTATTTGTTAAATTACATGGATCATGTAAGTCTTGTTCTCTTTCAACAGAGACTTTGAACAATGGTGTTGAAAACATGATAAAGTACTATATTCCTGAAATTGAAAGAGTCAAGCAAGTTGTCACAGAACAAGAGAGTCAATCCGATATTCAACTATCCAAGTTGAGTGAGAAGATCAAAAAATCTAAACAACAAAATACAATAAATGAATAAAAAGTAAGTTCATTTCACATATTCTTGTAAATATCTACAGTTTTTTTTATTTTATTTCAATACATTATATATATATCCATCGTTCTTTACTTTCTTCAAAGATAGTACTGTTAAAAAAAGTATTAAGTTGGGTTTTATTTTAAAATTATAAAATCTTATTTATCTATATTCTAACTCTATATATATTGATGTTTTTTGAAAATTAGTAATGAGTAAAATGATGATGATTAATTTCTTTGAACTCTCCTGTTAGTAAAAAATGTTACTTTACGTAATCAAACAATTAAGATTTGAGCAATTCCATAAAAAAAAATAAATCTGTAACTGTGTGTGTAAATATACACCTATCACGTGAGTAATTTATAATAAAAATGATACACGTAACTACCACGTGAACATTTAATAAAAAGAACCATATAAATATCACGTGAGTGGTTAAAGAAAAAATAAAAAACAAAGTAAATATCACGTGAACAATTTAACTTCTTAATCATCACGTTTTTTTCAAAGAGAAAAGAGAGAAAAAATTATTAAATTTTGGCGATCGGGTAATTATTACAGAAGAGAGAAGGGGGTTTTTCTTTTCAAATTGATAACTGTTATAATATTCACACTCAAACTATCATTTACGTTATTATAAATGTTTCTTAATGATAAAGAGTATAACAGTTACAATAGAGAGCCATATATGTATAATATACTATAGATAACCAAAAATTAGTATAATATATCAGTTTGATATATTATTTAAGAAGGATAGCTGAAAATATTCAATACCATTAGTTAGAAGTAACGATCACTCTATAAAAAATGCTTAAAATAATAGCCACTATATTAATAGTCCTGCTCATAGTCTCTAGTAGACACGTATCCACATCTTCAAGGGTCACCAATACATTTAATACTTCTAATTCTTTCAATACTCAAAGAAACAACCTTAACAGAAAGATGAATTTATCAAAAGGTTCTGTGATTGAAATTGAATCTAAATCCCACTATAACTCCATGCTGACAAACAATAAAAAAGATATAGTCATCTTGGACTTCTACTCACATACCTGTGGCCCTTGCAAAATGCTGGCACCATACCTAGATAAATTTGCAAAACAGTTTGAAAGTAGAAATGCTATATTTGGAAAAGTTAATTGTGATCAACAAAGTGAGCTGGTGATGGAAAACAGCGTCACTGGAATGCCAACGGTTATATTTTATAAAGACGGACATGAACTAGATAGAGTCGTAGGGGTTGATGTTATGAAAATTAAAAAACTTTTGGAAAAACACACATAGATCTTAATGAGCTTTATATATATATATATATGAAAACTATATTGTAGCATTTTTACTTTTTTTTGTTTAACTTTATAAATGTCAACAGATCTTATTTTAACTATTCTTTCTTTTATTGTGAGAATACACACACACATCTGCTTGTCAAATTGTATAGATGCAACTTAATTATTGTTTCTATTAGCTTCTTTTTTAAAATCATATTTTATAAAAAACTCTGCAGCTATTTTTTTTTAACGGTGGATTTTCTTTTCCATATCATGCCACATCTTTTCAGTTTGGTCTTCATCCATTCCATAAGTGTTTGGCAACTTATAATACTCAAATATCAATCCACATATTGTTATGAAACAGAAAATATATCCTAAATTTAATCCAATGGCAGAGTTCAAAGTAGGAGTTAAAGTTCCAATTAAAAACCCAGTTATCCAGTTAAAACTATTTGAGATACCAAAACCTAAAGTTTTAAGTTTTTTCTCCCTTGGTAGGACTTTTTCTATAATTATAAAGCTGACAGGACCTAAGAAGATTGCAAAAAATACAATAAATATAGATGTAGCTACAGCCATCAACAGACTTAGAATGTTTGCATTAGCATTGGGGAGCTTAGATAACGCACCCAATGTTGCAAATATAAACATACATATGCTGCATCCCATGTAACCACATAACAATATATGCTTTGGTTGATACCTTTTGATTATACATATTCCAATTAAAGTGGCACAAAAGTTAATGGATGAAAGTAAAATGTTAACCATGTTTGCAGGAAGAATGGAGTTATTTTGAAACAATATTGAGGAGTAATAAAAGAAATAATTGATACCTGTAAACTGCTGGAATATCAAAATACTGCACCCTAAAACAATACGCCAAAAGTAAAGAGGTCTTCCATAGATTATTTGGAATATTGATTTTTTACCAGCCATATCGTTATTGTAATCATTTTGTTGTTCTTCACTTTTGTTTTCTTTTTCATAAAGGCTTAAATGGGTTTTAGATCTATATAATTCATCAGACTCACTTGACTCATATATCTGTTTTCTTTGTTCATTTACTAAACTTTTGTGATATTTGGACATGCTAATAGTATCTGGCACCATCCAATATAATAAAACTACCATTGCAACTGTAAAGGATAAATTTGTTAATAAAGGCATTCTCCATTGGATGTAGTCATTTGTAATATACTTTTCGTAGAAATAGGACAAAAAATTACCTAAAAAAATACCAAAAGTGATTAAAAGTTGAAAAAAAGTAGCCTTTGTAGTCTTTGAAAGAACAACTTGAGGAGAGACTATCAGTTGAATAGAAGAATAAATATTACCAATTTCTGTAATATACAAGGGACATAAAACATTATTACCACCTTGACCTAGTCCAAAAAGAAATCTCCCTAATAAAAAAAACAACCATGAATTAAATCCAACAAGTTGTAAAAACTGGCCAAAGACAATAATGATACAGTTAACATAAATCATTCTTCTCATAGTGGCTGATGTGTTATTATTATATCTTGAAAAGCATAAACCTCCAAAGAGACCTCCTAGGCTAAAAATAGATATTATTAAACCTGTTTGCAAATCAGATAAGTTTGCATATTTACGTTTGAACGAGTCAAAATCATTAACTAAAGACCCAATACTACCAATCTCAAGCCCGAGATTGAGCCCTGAAATGGCAACTATTAATGAATAACAGTTTAATAGTATCTTTTGGTTTGGCATGATATAATTTACTTTTTTGGTTACTATTCTCCTTCTAGAATTATTAATAAATAGTTAAAAAATAGATTATTATCATCAATAGATAAAAGAAAGTTCTTAAATTACTATGTCAAGTTATATATAAATTTAAAAAAAAATGAAACTTTACAAAAATAAGAAGCAAACAGACAAACAAAAAAATTAAAAAATCAACAGAGAAACTAGTATCTAAACCACAAACTTTTTGTTATTTTTCTTTCTCCTTTCATTAGTTGAACTCTTAATTAGTGTAACATTGCTCTTATATACTAATATTATGTACTATTATACATACATATTGGGGTTTTTAAAGAAAACCTTCATTTGTAAAAATAATAGAATGAGAATTTTACTTTTATATCGTTATTGTATCAATTATAATTTTGTAACTCTCCTTCCTAATTGGGAAGTTGATTAAACTCATTTAATTTTGAGTTAAAAATTACCCCAAACCACAATTTTTCAATAGAGAGAAATGAAAAAAAATAAAAAACACAGAAACACCTCACGTGTACAATCACATGATCATTTAAAGAGATTTCTCTATTTTTTCTCACATAATTGAATTTTTTAATGAATTTTGAACTACTTCAATAACTACAAATACAACAATTTTACACTATAAAAATACCATATTATAAAGAAGAATACATAATAACTTATATGTATATAATAATAATCTATAATAAAAACGAAGATTTACTAACAGCAACCTAGATCTACTACAAAGAGAAAGAAAAAAAAAACAGTTGATGTTTCTTTGATTGTGAACTGGACAGAAATAAGAAGAAGAAAAAAAAGGGGGTGGATCAATAAAATTTTATCAAAGAACTAACAAAATAATCATCATGTATTTTCTTAAACATCAGATCAATGTATTAAGTAAACAATCATTCAAGGGAATAAATTCAATAGCAAGAAACTATACGAATGATATCAAGAATACAGATATGATACCAATACTGAATATCTCCAAGCTTACTTATGCGCAAAGGAGAAATCTAATAGATACATGGACATCAACCCAATTCAAGTATTTAAACAATATCCAAGATAAAAAGAACACAACTTTACCATTGTCTCTTTACGAACTACTTCCGTTTTTTATAGGTAAAAAAAGAATTGAGTATAGAATAACTAACTATTTAAACAACAACATCAATTTATTGAACATTAATAACTCTTTGATTTTCTTAAAGGGGAAACTATCCACAGATGAATTATTGAACACGGATATCATCGATAACAATGTCATTGATGATTTCCCTATAGACTTGAAAAACTTGAGCAGTGTGACGAATAAAAAGATGAGAATGTATTTGTGGAAGTTTTTTTTCAAAAAACAGTTGATTGTCTACTCATCTCTTATTGCAGTTGGATGCATAGTCCCCCAGGGATATACCATCTATGCGTTAATGTCTTTGCTGATTTGCTTCATGAAGGATTATTTGACAATTTACAATCACATATATAATGAAATCTGGTACAATTTCCTGATAAAGCAAAATCTAATTGCACCCCTTTTGAACTATGTAAATAAACAAGATAAGATATTAAAAGAAAAGTATCTTGGAACAAACACTGATTTGATGAGTAAACTTGATACTGAAAACAAAGATAAAATCATGAAAATAAAACAGTTATAGAGCATCAATTTTGATATATGCCACTTCAGATGTATTCGTGAGAACTGATAGATACATATTGACTACAGGATGACTTACAGTCTCGTTTGTTATTAAAAAATCATTAATCTCAGAGACTTTACCACTCATTGAAGATAATGTTTTATAATTTATTGCTGCATCCCTTTGATCATAAAGACAGAAAAAATAATCGATCTGACCAGATATCAGTTCAGTTTTACTATAGTGAGAGCGACTGATAACATAGCTGTCGTCTTCAGCAAAATAAAACACCTTGTATATATATTCAACATCACTTTTATTATCCCCTTCTCCATCTGTATCTGCTACAAAGTACCTTATATTTTTATAGATCATTTTAACTAAGAGAGGAAACTCCTCAAACACAGATATACACTTCATTAATATTAATTGTTTGTTTTTAACGAATGGAGGGGTATGTAAATGAGGGTTTATAGTTTCTTTTTCTTGAGAGATTCAATAATATTAAGCTATTATTGTTAATAGTCAGTTATTATTATTTCTGGTTGGAATGTCTCTTTTTCTCTCTCTCTCTTATACATTAGGTGGTATCATTATAACTGTGTAATTAGTTTCAATAAAACAAATAATTCTAATGATGATGATGATTGAAATTGAGTTTCTTTGTGGGAGATGCCAGTTGAAAAAAAATTCTTTTTTTCTATTTTTTTTTTTGAAGTGTTAATAACACGTGACCTATTGGAATAACTAAAAAATTATTAGTTAAAAAATGTTTTTACAGAGACAAGAAAGAAAGTAAGAAAAACTTTTTTATAACTAATACATCAAGTGAAATTTTAAAATAGTTATAATACTGGACATTGAAAATTTTAATCATAGAACTATTTTTATCATTAAGTTAATCTTTAAAAGTATTGACTGAGCTAGAGAAGGTCATTTTTAGATATTACAAAAACATCAGAGAGGACTCAATCTTATAATCCCATACAACTTCACATCAAGCTGGGCTCTTATTATATATAAAATGTTACTGTCATCTACATTCCTTCAAAGGGCTATTAAGAACAATGCAATTCGGAAAGAAAGTGTATGTGCTTTAGGAAAAGCAGATCTATCTTTTAAACGATCTTTTGGATCTTCTAGTATCAAACATAGCTCTAAAATAATGGAAATCACAGATTCAGTTTACAATGACAGGGTGTATGCCTTTGAACAAGAACTGAATCAAATATCATCCAAGTATCTAGAACAGGCTATGGATCATAACGGTACTTTTCAAAAGGAAGATATAAATGCATACTGGAAGGAGATTATGCTGTCTTATGAGAACAACTGTGATTTTTATAAACAGGAATGCAGACCCATGGATGTGATGATGCTGAAGCAATATCTAGACACTGCTTTAAAGACACAAACTTTTGAATTAAAATACAGCGACATTTTATCTAGGTTTATCCATATAGCCACAGTTATGGAGCCGAGCTTAATTCGTGACTTCTCCATTAACTGTAATGTCAAGAATGTGAAATCAGACAAAAAACTTTACAGAGATGTACTCTTATTTGCTGAGTCCAGATTAACTACTATTTTTGGTCTTATTTTAAATTACTTGGAGTATGTACCGAATAATGCTAAATGCAGAGACATATCAGTAAACTTCTTTTACAGTATATATTTAAGGCTGTTAAATGACGGGGAAGCCGTAAATGAGGGGGATTATTTCTCCTTAAGAAAGAAGAATCTAACTACTTTTTTAATTGCAGAATTTAAAAAGGTTAACCAACTACTGGAACAACAAAAGACAGTATCTGGAGACTCTGTTAGACAGAACCAAATCAAAAACTTTAATACGTTTTCATATAATGACTCAGTAAACCATAAAGCTCTAGATTCTATCAGATCTTTACAAAAATCCATAATCTATAGAGTTCTTAAAAGTCAGAATCCTAGAGTGATATCCAATGCTTGGGAGAATGTAAACTGGAGATCAGTCTTTTTTAAAAATAACGTTATTGAAAGTTGGAATATCTTTATAGAACAGTTGAATTTTATTTATAAGACAGAAAAAGTGGAAATGTCATACGAGATGTACATATACACCAAGGACACACTCATAGCTCTTTTGGAAAAAGATTTGTTATGCATTAGTAACCACACCATCAAGGAGGGGCAGTATCTTGTATCCACTTTATCAAAGATTCCTTCAGTATATAAGGGTAATAAGAAATAAATTAAAAAAATCAAAGAAAAAAGAATATTCATATACAACTCTCTATATATTTATATATATATCTGACAACTGTAAATACAATCATTTTATAATTCTGCAAAGTTTTTGGTTAAAAAGTCCATAAACAGTCTTTCAATGTTATCTTCCAACGATGAGGCATCCGTATCCGTTTGTTTTCTGATTTTATGAAGGGTTATAAATTGTCTTTTAAGTCTTTGCAAAATATTCAAATTAGACATCAGCTTTTGTTTAACCATAGGTGATTGGAATTGAATAAATTTGCCTCTATCAACATCATCATCAGTTAATAAGAATCTCAGATTCATTGAGTTGACCTCAACATTTAGCCACTCAGACAGTTTCTTCAAAAGATTGGTAGAGATAAGGTTGAGTTTCATTAAGTAATCGTTTTGAGTGATAGGCTGCAACTTTGTGGTATTTGAAGGTTTCATTTTGTGGGCTAAATCATTTAATTTCTTTGATTCCTCCTCACTTAAACCACCCTTTGAATTTCTCAAAGAGAACTTTTGAAATTGTTTAGGGTATAAACATTTCAATATCTCAACTACTAACTCATCAGTGACAAAATCCTTTCCTTGGAACAGTCTAAAACATGGAGAATCCCATCTATTTCTTTCATTAGGTTCTTCAAATCTCATTGAGATCTCGTTTATAAGATGCTTGTCCCAGTTTCCTTCTTTACCTTCTTCATAGGTTATATGTTCTTTGTTGGTATCCAGTTGACCACTGGCACTCAGTTCCAACAAATTCCCAACAGAGTTGGTTGTATCCTTTCCATCTTCAGTTTCATGTGATTTAATAGAGTAAACTAGACAATAACCCTCATTAAAGTTTTTACAATCAATGAAAAGCTGATATCTGTAGCCCTTAATATAATTTAAACTGTTGACAATCACAATATTTTTAGGGTTTACATCTCTTCTCATGATGGATTGAATTTTTCCTCTGTTAAATTTCTCCAGTTTCGGATTGGCATATGACTCTGGAGGAATGGATAAGGTCTCGTCTGAATGATAGATGATATTTGGCTTGAAATTCAATGGTGACTCAGTTTCTGAATTCTCAAAGAAATTGTTAATCTTCTCAATTAAATCTTGACATATCTGTGTTTTTCCTGAATTTGGTAATCCCGTTAATAATATCAATGGCATTGTTTCCAAAAATACAAAATTATTATCGACCTGGTTAGTGAGTTGTTTATTTTATTATTTATATATATGTATACATTTGTTTAGAGATTCATTATATAAAGTTGTTGTTAGATATAGGCTTGTTATGAAAACGTGTAAACATCAACTTTTAAAACGATTTATATCATTCTACGTATATTTTCATTTCACTCAATTTATTTTTTTAGTTTTTGACGTTATGAACATTCTGGTGAAAAAAGAGAGAAATTTAAAAAAAAAAAAAGAAATTCTGTTTATTTTTTTTTTGGTGAAAAGAATATTTGTAAACGGATTTCGTCCTCGAGATATTAAACATCTACTAAGAGTTAATAAAAGAGAGACACACTTTTATAATTTAAACCTTTCATATATTCTTTGATTTAAAGACTTTCATTTATCTAATTTAACAAAAATACCTGAAATAACCAACAAAAAGTTATATTGAGAACAAGCAGCATCTTCACTAAGTATTCAATTCTGTTTTTTTTTTTCTAAAGAAAGTATCAACAATAGTTAGAAGACGAAAATGTTGCCATCAAAACTTAAGTTCTGCTTTAATAATAACAGGCTACTGTTATTGTCATTCAAAAGATACAACAACACTGCACAAATCTTAACGGGTGAAGCATTACAAGAAACGGAAAAAACTAAAGTAGAATCGAATGAAAAGAAAAATTATCTTTTAACAGAAATAGAAAAAAAGTTTGAACCTAAATTAGACTTCACCTCAAATGATATTCCTGATTTTCATTCATTCAAATCTCATCAATATACCACTATAAAAAACTTGTTGCCAAAATACTCAATGTGCCAGCTGGTCATAGAGGTAAGAGATATAAGAACACCGGTGTCCTCCAGGAATGTGATGTTTGACCTGCTTGGATTAGAGAAAATTAACAAAGATGAATTTAAAAATTATATCGAAACATTGGACCCAGAGAAAAGAAAAAACTTCACAGAAGTGAATTACATAATTAAAAAATTGAAAGAAAAAAGAGCTGCCAGTAAATTAAGATCTAATAAAAACAAAGCAATTAACCAAGATCTGGACTACCGAAGAAATGTTAAAAAGTTAATAATATATACTTTTGGGGATCACTTGATTCGTGGAGAGAGAATGAGTCCTTTGACAAAAACCTTAATTGAAAGTTATAAAAAAAAGCTAGATTTTTATCATGCAAAGATGAACGAAAATTATATTATAGTAAATACTTTAGATACCGGAAGAACCAATGAAAACTTGAAGGCCGTTCTTAGACACTTTTATAAAGAGCATATTAAAGAAAACGAAGGGGTGGTATCACCTATGGGTTTTAATTGCTTGATTTTGGGTATTCCTAATGTAGGAAAATCAACTGTCATTAATGTCCTTAAAGAGGCATGGAACAAAGGTGAGAAACTTCACAAAAGTAAGCCATGCAGAACGGGGAATCAAAGTGGTATTACAAGAAAGATATCAGAAAGAATCAAAATTGATAATTTCCAAGAGGGTATTTATCTTTACGACACTCCAGGTATATCAATGCCAGAGTTAATGTACGACACTGAAATGAAGATGGCCTTGGCCATGAATTCAGAATATGTTACAGCCCATGGATCGGCCTCTAACAATTTGAATGTTACCAGCTTTGACGAAATTGTGAAAATGGATTTTCTGTTATACCTAATAAACTTAACCATAGATAAACTTCAAATCAAAAGAAAGATTGGTATTCCATTATCCAATGATGTATGGGATACTTTAGAATGGTATTGGAAATCAGTGTTAAGAAAAGATATAGACAAGGGACTTTACAAAAGAAAAACATTTGAAATCGATTTAAAAAAAAATGACAGAAACACCGCATATCTACTTGATAAGTCCAATAGAAAGCTTAATAAAGAATTCGAAGACACCAGACAAGACAGATATTTAAATTGGTATAACATAGCAAATCATTTCATCTACAAATATCTCAGAGAGACAAAGAGAGTCTCCTTGCCTTGCTTTGATATTCAATTTTGGCTCGGAGTTAATCCAAAATTAGATCCAGGAATGAAGCATTTTCAAGCTTATAGCGAAAATTCTTTGAAGAAGTTCTTAAATAAGTACCCAGAGTTACAGATTGAGCTTCTTGATACAAATTCAAAAGCTAAATATAACTTGAGATTGGCCGAGGAACTAAAACGGAAAAACAAATTTAACAAAAAATTATCAGAGAATCAAATCGAAAAGATTAAACAAAAGTTTTCTAAAATTAAGAAGAGGAATTCAAAACTTGTAAATAAGGTGCTCTACTAAGTAAAATAATTCTTTATATATTTTACTGCCGATAACAATGGCATAATTAATGTGTTCGATTTAGTCAAACAGTTGAGTAATGATGTTTAAAATTCTTATAGTTGACTAATTTGTCTATTTTAACGTTTTTAACATCTTGCCTATTCATTAGATAAAACAACCATCCAAAATTTAACATATCTTAAACTGTGAGCAGCTTTTATTTTCAATTAAATGGGCGTTTTTTTATTCTAATTTTTTCAATTAAAACTTTATGGCACCATTTTTTTTATTTTTTGCGTCATATATATAATTGTTCAATAATGAGTCAAACAGATCTACGTTGTTTAACCGGCGCCGATTCCAAAAAAATTTCATAGTTTGAAAAATTTGAAAAAAAAAAAAAAAAATTATTACAACTCTCAGGGTCGACTCTTAAGGGATTATATTTAAGCAAAGCCTCTTAATATTATTTGAGTTTATTTTATGTTTTATAATGATATTACTATCAGTCTAGTTCTTTTTTATTAATGTTGCAAATCATATAAATATATATATATTACTTAATATTATTTTAATAAGACGAAGTTAATAGAGAAAACCATTAGGAAGAAAAACATAATCTGCTAAGTCATAATTGTAAAATAAAAGTTAGAATTCCTATTAAAAAAAATATACACCTAAAATAAAAGCCATATGTCACAAAAAGAAGTGAAAGATTCAAAGTCCGCTGCTCAAAAAGTCTCTACAACAGGGTCATTTATTGCAGGTGCAGCAGCAGCATGTATAGCTGTAACATTTACTAATCCAATTGAAGTAGTCAAAACAAGAATGCAGTTGCAAGGAGAGCTTAGTGGAAAACATGTAGTAAAGACTTATAAAAACCCACTTCAAGGTCTTTCTGTTATTTTCAGAAACGAAGGTATTAGAGCTTTGCAAAAAGGGTTGAGTTGCGCTTACATATATCAAATAGGTTTGAATGGATGCAGACTTGGTTTTTATGAACCTGTTAGATATCAATTAAACAACTTATTCTACAGATCAGGCACAAACGCCCACAAAGTTCAAAATCCATTTATCAATGTTGTTTCAGGTGCAGTATCAGGAATAATTGGAGCCATTGTTGGTTCTCCATTGTACTTGGTTAAAACAAGACTTCAGTCATACTCCACACATGTAAAGATTGGTCAACAAACTCACTACACTTCATTTATGGATGGTTTGCGTCAAATATACAAGAATGAAGGTGGAATACTCGGATTATACAAAGGTATTGATGCTGCCATTTTGAGAACAGGTGCTGGTTCTGCTGTTCAATTACCAATATACAATACTGCCAAGAGCTTCATTTTAAAACACGATCTAATGAAGGAAGGAACTCTACTACATTTAACTGCATCCACAATCAGTGGTATCGGTGTAGGTATTGTTATGAACCCATGGGATGTCATCTTAACCAGAGTATATAATCAACAAGGCCACTCCTTCTACAAAGGTCCTATAGACTGTTTCAAGAAGACCGTTCAATCTGAAGGTATATCTGCTCTATATAAAGGTTTTGGTGCCCAAATATTTAGAATCGCCCCTCATACAATTCTATGTTTGACTTTTATGGAACAAACCATGAAAATAGCCATGTCTATTGAAGACAAGCTCAGAGCTTAGTTAGTCAAACAAAGTTAAATCATATTATATAGAAATGAATTTATGCAGTGTTTATATATTTTCATAAACTAAAAATTGTTTTGTAATATTTCTTCAACTAATGAGCAAAGGAATAAATTGAAACTTATTATTTTTATTAAATAAACAACAGTTCACGTGTTTATAAGGCGCATAATACTAAAACTTTGAACAAAAAAAACATAATAATTGCAAAAAAATCGCTTGTATTTCCTAAATGGGATAAAATGTCAAGAACGGGTATAGATCATCTTTTATCAAATTAGATGAGTTTCTAGTATTTCCTCCTACTATCAACCAGTTACATAGATAAGAATCCCAGCGATAAGATACACACTCATTGTACAGTGAAAAACAAAAAAAAAAAAATGATGACATCTGTTAAAAACTACCACTTAAACTGAGTGTTAAAGAAGTTCAAAGCAAAGAGCTTATATATATATACATGCTTACCACAATAGTCTGATGCAATGATTCATAATTGTAAAAACTTGTATACAAAGCTAAAAGACATTCAAACTCTCATATTAAACAAAATATAGTTAATGTGTTTTAAACAGAGTAGATAATTTATAAAAAGAAAAACCCAAAACCAACAAAACAAGATATATATAAAAAAAGAATTCAAATATAATGGTGTTAAACTACAAATATTTGTTGTATAACCATGGCAAAGCTATTAATTCAGCCAAGTATGATAATATAGATTTCACAATAGATTTTAGAGAGCCTGTAATTACAATTACTAATGCCTTACATAAAATCTATTACTTAATCTTTTCGCTACCGATAATTTCAAATGTGCTGTCATATCTTCAAACTTTCTTATTAGTTGTCCTAGCATACAGCAGCCCGCCAAATCATTTGTCATTTATCATGGATGGAAACAGAAGATTTGCCAAATCAATAAACCAACCTATTAGAAGGGGTCATGAATTAGGGTCTCTAACTTTACTACAGATGATATATTTTGCAAAGACAGTAGGTGTTAAACACCTTTCAGTGTATGCATTTTCAATTGAAAATTTCAATAGATCTGAAGAAGAGGTTAATTTGCTAATGACACTATTAATGAAAAAGCTAACTGAGTTATCAAAGAAGTGCACAGATTGTACATTATCGGATAATGTTATATTTCAGAATATTGAGATAAAAATCGTAGGTGATAAAAGCTACCTCAGTGATGAGCTTAACAGAAAAATTATAGAGATTGAGGAGTTAACCAATATATCTGAACCTCAAAAGGAAACTTTTAGTTTATATATTTGCTGCCCATACACTTCAAGAAATGAGATTTACCACTCCATCAAAGATAATATTTCTTCAAAACTTTCTGACTATAAAGGGTACAAAATCACTGATAGATCTCTTGAAAAAAGTATGATGTTGTCTAAGTACATTCCAAAGTGTGATTTACTTATAAGAACATCAGGTGCTACTAGGTTTAGCGACTACCTTATGTGGCAGGCTCATGAAAGTGGGTCTTTGATTTTTTCAAACACATTTTGGCCGGACTATGATTTTTTCAGTTTTTTTAAGCATGTATTTGTTTGGAGCTTTTACAATTCATTATATGTATGGATAAAACAAGGTAAACTTGTAAAAATCCACAACAATCACGATATAGGAGCAGCAATTTCTACTCAAAAGAATAAAATGATTACTTTTGCTTTATCAAATAAAATAATTCAGCAATACTTTCCCCTGTTCAATCTTTTGATAAGATCATTAGTTAGATCACACAGTCAGATCACTATTGAGCAATTACCAGCGCCTCCAAAAGCAATGTCAATCACGCAAAGAAGCTGATAAATATATATTTATACATATATGCAAAAATACCCTATAGAAAATTAAAACATTTTCATCATTTGTTTAATCATTAATCTTTTTTTTTATTAGTTTTTTTATTTGATGCATTTGTGTTTCTTTTAAAGCTGTTATAAACAACAACGTCTGCTATGAGTACTAAGATACCTACAAAAATACAAAGAAATAATCTATAGTTTATATGCATAAAGGGCGTCCAGTACCAACAAGCAACAATGCAACTTACTACTGTAATCAAGATATTCACAATTGTCGTCAATTCTTCTTTTATCTCATTATGGATTTGCTGCACTGTTTGTGGTTGTTCATCCTTTTTGTTATTGTCCCTTAATATCGACGCGATGGCATCCCTTTCTTTTATCTTTCTCAAACTCTGTCTGAATTCTTCAGTATAATTCGAACCGTTTACCTTATCTAATCTCTGAACAAAATCAATATCTTTGACTGTAGATAGGTCAATACTTTTATCTTTTACTTTGTATAATAAATCATCTATAGTTATTGTACTTTTTGGTTGTCTACTTACTATGTCGTCTTCTAAGGATAAGGCAGTCTTGTTGCCATTTATTTCGGTACTGTTTAACGTGATATAGAACAAATTTTGTTTTTCTGAGCTTTGCATCATTATCTGTGAGATTTGGTCATTAATTATTATTCTTATTATTTAAATGATACACCCATTTGACATATGATTAATATTTTAAAATATCAGAGGTTGTTTATATATATTTAATATACTTTATCATTACTTTAAAAAATGAAAAAAAAAAAATAGCAGATATCACGTTTATTTTTTAATTTTTTGTAGTGTATACCTTATTTGATATCAATCTGCTATATAAGAAGTTGACAGTACTTAACTTCACAGGGCGTTTATCTGTACTCTTGAAAACATTTACTTTTAGAAATACAGTAAATGGTTACAATCAGGGGTTGTAGCACTTGAGATTGATGCATTTTTTATTCAGTAAAAAACAAACACATCAATATACTACGTATATCAGTGTTCTTTTTTTTTTTTTGTTGAAAAGATGACCAGGACTATCTTTAGAAACAAAGGATTTTAATAAAAAAAAAAAAAAAAAATTTTTTTTCTCCCTTTTCTATTTGACTTCACAATTTACTAAAGTGTTATACACTTTGTTTAATAGTAGACTCTTGTAGTATCTGTAACATCAATAATCAAATCAGTCATATACACATTTTAAAAGTAAGTTAAACAATAAATAAATAAAAAAAAAGATTTGAAAAACCTGCGGAAGTAATAAATATAAAACAAAAAACCAAATGGACAGTACTGACCATATAGAAGAAAAATCTAGCCCAAGTGCTTTGGAAGAAAACAACATAGATAATCAAGATGTCACGGAGCATCCTTTAAATTCAGAATGGAAACTGTGGTACACAAAGCCAAAGCTTTCCAAAAATGAAAAATGGGCTTTTTTACTAAATCCAATAACAGAAATAAGCTCTCTGGAGCAGTTTTGGATCCTGAACTCTTTAATACCACCTATAGAAAAACTGCCATTCACAGTGGATTATCATTTATTTAGAAAACCATTGAGACCAGAGTGGGAAGATGAGAATAACAGCTCAGGAGGAAAAATTATAGTTGAGATTAACGATGCGGAGCGTATGAATATAGTTTGGGTCAATTTAATGCTGATGTCGATATGTGAACATTTTGAAGATATGCAACCGCTGGACGATAGCAATGAAGAATGGATGCAACAGTCAAATTTGTTTTACAATCAGTTCACAGAAGAATCAAATGATGTAGCAACAATCAACAACGAAAGCAAAGCATTGGACAGTGAAAGACAAGAAAGAGAAGATATCAAGGCAGCTGAAAAAAATGAGCCTGTTAAAAGAGAAAGCACTATAAACGGTGTTGTGTTTAGTAAAAGACATGCCTTTTTAAGAGTTTCCGTTTGGACCAGATATTCAAATGACAAAGGGAAAGTTATTCAAATTGCTCAAAAGATAAGATCTTTGATTACAAACTGGTTGGATTTAAAACAGTTGGGGGAAGAGTACACTTCTGAACTTAGTGAAGAATATAAAAATGACTATTCTGATACTGTAAATGGAAAGAATCCTATGGATAGAGATATCACATTGAAGTTTTTGAAGCTAAAGGACAATGTTTTGTTGTTGAAATTACCTATTGAACAAAGAGTGAGTCCTGAAGAAGCACGAATGCAAATGGAGTTACAGCAGCAACAACAACAGCATTATCATCATCAAAATATTTAAGTCATGTTAGGTATTTTCATCTTTATATAAAAAATTATTTAATTATTTTATTGAATTTTAAAGAGTAATCAAAGGATCCATGATTTATAAGTTTTTCATTTCTATTATAACTAACTTTGAATGCAAAGATCGATGTTAGGACACTGGTCTGGTACTGATAATCTTTCAAAAAAAAAAACATATCCTTATCATTAAATATTTAAATCAAAAAAAAAAAAAATTCAAAGGGGGGATCCGGGAATTGAACCCGGGACATCTTGCACCCAAAGCAAGCATCATACCACTAGACCAATCCCCCAAATGAGTTTTTTACATCAGAAAAAATCTTTTGCTTCTTTAAGTTAATAATTTAAAATATAAAAAATTAAGCAATTGAATTAAGTTTAAATAATTTAATTAAAACATATTTGTAGTTCCAGATGTGTATGAATATTAGAATATATATTCTTTGGCTAGTTATATATAAATAAAAAATGATTTATATACTTTTTACCTATATATATATATTTAAAGAAGGCAATTAAAAAGTTGTATTTATTTTTTTTTTTTTTTAATTAAAAAACAGTACCATCACTTAATAAATCAATAGGAGGGCCACCATTAATTTTAGGTCTTTTTTCCATAGCAATGACTCTACCTCCTTTCCATGAGCCAGCCTCTATCAATTGGGCCAATTGCAAATCAAAACCTAGTTTATCGTTAACTAGAGGTAAAATGTAATCTAGAAGACCAATAGTTAAACATCTCCACTCTACAATGGCTCCATCGTGTGGTTCAAATGTTGGTATTTCATAAGGAGTCAATGTAGATACCCCTTTCAATTCTTTTGTTTTATCTAACCCCCTGGCTAATACATCTGGCAATAGTTGAATAACCTCAAAGTCATAAAACAAACCACCGTTTCTGTACTCTGGAAGTCCTGTTTGCAAGTCAGTGTTTAAGATGTCAAACTTGTAGCCGTAGTTTTGCAACGGAACCAAAAGAGAGTAGCAGAGCCATTGTGTTAGCTTATGAAAGGTTACAATAAAATCAGGCTGATCTGGCATGGTGTCTAAAGTCCAACAATCACCCAAGGGCTGACCTTGAATGACCATTCTACTTTTAGGCCAAATGCTAACAAGACCATCCATCAAAGCCAACCATAGCTGCTCCAAATCTATAGTAGGCTTTTCATACTGTGGAAGTTTATGTAAGTATAAGTAATCAACAATGTTACCTGGTCTAGCATCTTCACCAAAGATTTCAGTGTTGCTACATAAAGCAGAGCCTAATGATTTTATCAAACTCAACCGACCATCAACACCAGCCATTTTATTTGTTTCAGAAATTTGAAAGCCTGGTAAAAAGTTTTTTTCTAAAGTCCAGCTCTTTAAAACATTTCCATTCACCTTGAAGCAATCATCGGAGTCATCAGATAATTCACCATTTGAGAACATATAGTAAGAGGCAACAGCCAAACCTTCAGATCTGCCTATACTCATTCCAGTGGAGGATTCAAAGAATTTCCAGGTGTTACCGGCACCAGCATCAATTAAAACACTGAATACAAATAAGTCAATGATTTTTCTACAGATCTCAACATCATCGATTTTTGGGTTCTTTTCCCATTTGGAAATCATTTCACCCATTCTATCTATACCTTGACAGTTCAAATGTTGCCATCTTCCATGGGGTGGAATTGCCTTCAAAGATTCAGTTGTTGGATAATCAGGTTTGATAATTCTATCAACAATAAATTCTACTACTTCAGGTATCTTGGATAAGTCAAGACTGTAATATTTACCCTTTTTGTTAGTTTTAATATGGTTGAATATTTGAGATGTAGTGTCTCTTACAGAGGTGATTGATCTAAGATAATCAATATTGTTTTTATTTGTGTTAGTTGTAGTCATTAGTTTAGTAATTTATTAGGTTTCAACAATATAAGTCAAATGTAAAATGAGTTATACAGTTTCAATACTTATTTTTTTGAATGGTTTATCTATGCGTTTCTATAAAATGAGTTAACAAGTATGGTTTACAAATATAAAAACAAACTTGAGCAGAACAAGACCTATATCAAAGCCAATAGAAGGTTTTCTCTTTTTTTCATAACCCTCATATTCATTTTATAAACTTTACTTATATATAGTTGAAGAATCAATGTATCTATTAATAAAGATTTTTAATTTTATTTATAATGGTTACAACTAATAAGATAGATATCATTTTTAAGATTGCAATCACAAGATAACCACTGAGGAGAGAGTTTAGTTTTGTTTATTTTATAAAAGTGATAAGAAGCAGAGATAAAAAAAAAAAATCAATCAATATTTTATTGGATATATATATTATTTTTCCCCCATACACAGGAGCTTTTTGTATGTCCAACGGAGAATCATTTAAACATAAACTGCACTTATCATATGGCTGGAAAAATACTATAAAAAGAAAAAAAAATCAATTAATCTTTTTAAGAAAAATCAACCGTTAAGGTTATTATTAATTTAGCGCTTAAATTTATTTGTAAAATTAAGTTTATCACACACTAAAAATACAAATAAATCCATAACATAAAAAAACAAAACAAACAAGATAATAAAAAGTAAACAGAGAAAACAAAAACTTCACAAGACATTATTGCGACATATATTAGTAGAAAGAAAATCAAATTAGTGAACTTTGTTAGTGAATTTCACTTTGATCAGTATGATCTGAATGTTTTCTCGTGATATGACTACAACTTTAAAGATATGTATAGAGTAATAGATAATGAAGTTTCCACTACTCTATTATTTTTTTTAAAGAAACACTATATGTATAATAAAACCGTAATTTGATTTTTATAAGAAACGAGTGGGATAGATATTTATAGGAAAGTTTTAGACCCTAAACTTTAATATATGTATTAGCCCATTCTTTTGAGAGTAACGCTGATCTTAATATTTCTTATCATATGAATATACATTCACGTGCAGTTATTTGTTTTTGAAGTATTTTTTTAACATATCTGTATTTGTTATTTTAACTGATAATAATAATATTATTTTTTTTTTGTTACAAATAGTGAAAATGATAAATATATATTTTTTTTCTGTAAATAGAGTATATTTTCCTATTTGGGATACATATTTATTTCAAAAAAAAAAATAATGAATGAAAAAAGAGTTTTTTTCATATCAAAAAAAAAAAAATATTGCTGTGTTTTTTTCTTAAAATGTGAATTATTCTTTTTGAAGAAAATGTTTTTTTTTTATTTTTTTTTTTAAATAAGAAATTCGATGAAATTTTCAATCTTTTTATCCAATGACTTGAGATCCTTTTTTTTCATTATATTTTCATATATTTGTCTTCGGACATAACAATTAACATCAAGTTAATGTGTGTTTTTTTCTGCAAAATTGCTTCTAACTTTTCATGTCGAGTATACAGGTAACGTACATGTTCGTAAGAGGCACAATAGGTCTTTATTATAGTTCTTATTTAATTAGTGTGGAGTCATAATATATAACAATTATTTTTAATCTTTTGAATAATAAACTTCTGATTAAAGAAAAAATTACACTAGAAACCAGCCAAAGCTATAAAAAGTTTATAAAAGATAATATTATTACAAAAATGTCTGAAGTCGAAAAAGTTCAAGATCAACCAGAAACCTTATACTTAGTCCAATTAAACATGGTTTCCAGCAATGTTAAGGAATTAGAAACTTTCTGTGACACCGTCTCCAAGAAGTTATCTCAATTATCTTACAAGATTGGTCCAGTTAGATTACCAACCAAGACTTTAAAGATCACCACCAGAAAGACTCCAAACGGTGAAGGTTCCAAGACCTGGGAAACTTACGAAATGAGAGTTCACAAGAGATACTGTAAGTGTCACATCCCAGCTGCTGACATTGCTCAATTCTTATCCTTCGTTGTCCCACCTTCCGTCAAGGTTTCCATCAAGTCTAAGGAATACACTCCAAATGCTTAAATCTAATTAGATATTAATAATACTATTATCTATTTATTTTTTTTCATTTATCATTTTCGAACTCAGATGATCAACCTGATCATTACATAGAAAGTGTAACAATTCCTTTTTCTTAAAAAAAAAGAAAAAGAAAGATACAAATATTCAGATACTTTAATAGCTAAAAAGAAAAGAAAAAGAAAGTGCTGTTTTTTTTTAAAAACTTTTTTTTTCAAACATTTTCTGCTGTTTTCTTTTTTTGTTTGTATTTTTCAATAAGTGTCTTTCTTTTTTCTTTTTAAGGAAAAAAAAACAACAACTCCTTATCACTCTCGCTCTAATCATCATTCAATTTTCAATTTTCTTTATTTCTCTTGCTAGATGCCTGCTTTAGATCTCAATTACAGTTTTTCACCAATATTATCTTTTAGCTGGAGATTATCAGCAGTTAGGGTTATAAATAGGGCTTTATCTATTATCAACACACTTTGAGTTGTTATATTTTAGTTTTTTTTTATTTTTAAAATAAATAAAGTCAAAATATATAAATTCTTACGTGTTTGATATTGTTTTCTTTACTCTGTCATGTAGCATTGAAATTTGAGAATTACCATTGGAAATTAAAAAAAATTAGAGTGCAAGAGAGAAAGTTTATAGTTTAGTTATATGGATTTTATTATAATATTTATGTTTTATATATTTATGAATTAAATTATATCTAATCTCTGTGTTTGTGATAATATTTTTATGTTTTTGTTTTTTTTTTTTAATTTTGAGATGCTATACATAGAAGTGAAGCTTTTTTATTTTTATACAAGCGTATCATGAGAGTTTTGTTTAATATCTACATTTTGAATCGAGTTCTCTCAATGAGATAACATAAGATGGGCCGTGAAGTTCTTTTGAAAGATAGCTTACATTATTTATGGAAATATCACTCTTAATACGTGATAATGAAGAGTTGATGAACAGAGCTTTAGTATTACCATTGTTGGTGCTTTCTTTGAAATTAACAGGACTTACAGAGGGACCCAAAGTTCGATCAGACATGATTGCGTCTATTTCATTGGTGCATTGTGTATGATTTTTGTTGTTGGTAGCTCCAATGTTCACATTTTGTATCAAGGTTATAGCCTCCGGAGAAGGAAACTTTGATGTTATTTTTTTCTCTGCAGAAATATTCATCAACTGCTTATTCTTCTGTATATTTGCTTGATCAATGTTTTCCGATTGGTTTTGCTGAAATCCAAAGTAAATATCATTCCAAGTCCATGTAGGAAGACGTACGGAGGGATGATGGTACATATCATCCATTTCTTGTGTGGTTGTAGAAGGCTCAACTTGAAATTTTGCCGTTGATGATACATCAGGTCCCCGTAGTTGCTCTCTAGTTGCCTTAAGTTTCAGTCTTTTGCTATGGGGATCATGATCAACATCCATAACCTCTAGTTTTCTTTTCCCATGTATGGAAGAGTAGGATTTGAATTCCCTTATTTCTTCTATGTTGACATTGGGATGTTTATAGAATGATCTAGCATTTTTTGAGGCCAGCATGGAGTAATCATTTCTTTCAGTTGGACTCAGTCTATAAGCTATATTCATTCGTGTATACATTGCTTCTCTCTATTATGTTTGAACTTAACTTTCTTTTATTTATATATATTTTTTATTTTTAAAGGAGTTTGCTGGTTTTTATATTAATTTTTTATTAAAATAATAGTAAGCTTATAGATTCAATTATTAAATGAATTTTAAAACAGTAGATTAACAGTTTTCAAATATGCATGCACATCAATTATATATATATAGTGAAGGAAACAAACGTGCAAAAACACATACACTGCAAGAAGACAGAAGATAAAATATCTAATTAGCAACTTCTGCAGTGCTTTTATATTTTCTTTCTATAATATTGTAATTGTCAAATTAAACTAAAAAATCAACTTCAGTATGATTGTTTTTTTGTGATATCTCTTTAGGTGCAAGTGATTTAATAGTCAGTGTGCATTAATTAAACATAAATTTACAAAGGCAAAAGTAAAAGAATCATTTAATTCCGAAATGCAAAGTTATCATCCCAAAAAAAATGAAAAAAATAAAAACTGAACAAAAAAAAAAAAAAAA
>JAJMDK010000035.1:0-64401 GCA_030573515.1 Hanseniaspora jakobsenii
TTATGAAATATTTGTCTAAAGATTTGAAAATGGAAACTCTATCTAATATTCTAAGGTACAGATGCAATTCACTATTGAAGTATGCGGTGACAACCTCCCTTAAGGCCTCCATAGGGGGCAAAATGTCTACAATCTCATCCCATAAGTTATTATTGCTATTATCTTTTTTTCTTTCATCTTGATCTTGACTTTCTCCTTCATGGCTACCAGTCTTGTGGCTGTTTCCCAAAATAATCATTCTGTCCTTTTTGATTTTCCCTATACCACTGCCGCTTTCTTTGTCTCTTCTAAGTCTTGATTTTTCTCTTAATGTTTCAAAGAGAGTCTTGTGTTTTTGTAACAATTTGGAATGTTCAACCCATGGAAGACAAGAGGTTGCCCCACATGTGAAAACTGCCTCCTTTTGTATACTAAAAATCTGAAGGTTTCTTATAGGATTTTCGACTTTTTTGTTATTGCTGTTGTTGTTGTTCATCTTCTTTCTTTTCTTGGCATCAACTTCAAGCTCATGATGTCCTATATTACTATTGCTTTCACTGCTTGCACAGCTGACAACATTGATAGGCATGTTCTTTGCACTGTTGTCATTCAACGGTCTTATTATTCCCAAATCACCACCGACATTCGTAGCATGTGTGCCATGAGCTATAAGAGGCAAGTTTCTAATTTCAGGAACAGAAGTGATTCTCAAAGAATCCTTTGGAAACTTTGAATTTGTATTGCTCATATTCGGAGTGGAATAATTAGAGTTTTTTGAAGCTAAAATGTTTGGAGATCCAGTATGGGAGATGTTTTCATGAAGTGAGGAATATCCTGTAATACCAATATTGCTATGATTTAATTCCTTTCCAAGGGGTAATGGATGAGTGGACGTATCATTCTGCTGTCCGGGACTGAAATACTTTTCAATAAATGAAGGTCCTGGAGGTATAGTGTGAGTTTCATTTATTTGATCCAATCTATTCTGAGAGTTTGCCATTCCGTTGTTATATACTACATTGTTGTTATTTTCTAGCATCGGCAATGACGTTGAGGGCTTCAAAATACTGTTGATCTCTATAGGTGATTGTTTCTTAAATACATTGTTTGTTCCCTGCCTTGAAACAAAGGCTGAGTTTATATTACTTGGTGATAGAATTTGAGGATCTCGGGCAGGAAAGTTAGATGTCACCCTGTTCATGGTGTAGTTATTTGAAAGTAGCTGTGACATCGGAAGTAAGGAAGTGTAGTGATATCCGCTATTATTAGAGAGTTTGTTAAAATGATTGTTTTGAATTTGGGGTGTAGGCAAATTATTTCCATTGAAGGGGGAGAGATGACTTGGTGATAATGGGTTTGGCAATCCATTGTTAAATATCCCAGAGGGTTTGTTACAGTTATTCGAGCCAAAAATTCCAGTTCTGGCTTTAAATTCTTCAGAGACTGCAGCCGCTAGATCTTTTAAACTGCTCCCATTGTTATGAGACAATAAGGGCGTCCCTGGTGAAAATCCAGAATAAGTGGGTGTTTTTTTCTGCATATTATTGTTTTTGGAGTTTTTGAAAGCAAGTGACATTGCATTATGGTTTAAATCACTGCGATAAGTTGACCTTTTTGTTTCATCTTCCTTGCGTATACTTGATGAGATCAATGAGCCGGAAAAATTCTCATTTATTTCAGAAAAAGTTTGAGAGGGAGGAGCCTCATCTAGAAGGGATGCCTCTGCTTGTTCTATCTCCGTTGTAATCTTTGGCTCCATGCTTTGTTCCATCTTTGGTTGCAAATGAACTTCTTGATTTATATCATTTTTGAATTTTAAATCCTTCTTGGCCCTTTTGTTCATCCTTTTGGCTAGTTTTTCCGCCTCCAGTTTTTCTTTTAATCTTTGTCTATTAATTTTTTTCTCCTTTCTTTCCCTTTCTCGAATCTCCTTTTTAGTTTCCACTTTTTCAAAATATTCACAAGATTCATTCTTGGAAACACATCTTTTGCAGGGCATTTTGAAATCAATGTTGTTTATGTTTTCAGCTTGTAGCTTCTCAATCAATTCATTATCATCTAACGGTTCACATTTGACCTTTCTAATTTTACAAACTTTACATGAGTGAATTTTTCTCTGTCTTTTTTTTTTATATGATGAGTCAACAGGCTCTACAGAACTGTCCATTTTTTTTATATATCACCTAACTTTCTTAGTCTATGATTGAGATAACTGTCCTGTAGTAGATTCTATATATTTATATTTATGTTTATAATTTTCACTTTATTTTTCACAATATAAAGAAACAGATATACTAGTGAGTAAGTTGTAAAATGTTTGTTATCGAGTTGTTATTTTATAATTTATGCGATGGTTATCTTATCTTATATATATTCTTCTGCGCTAAATCAAACTAATAATTGATAATACAAATAATAATAAAGGAATATTATTATCAACAAATTTATAATTGATCTTCCTTTTCAATTCTAAAGACTGTATATGTATGTCTGCTTTTTAAAATGTTTCTCTATTTCATTTCTGTTTATCAAGTAATATCGATAATAATAAGATCATTACTGTTTAATTTTTTTTCTTTTGAAGCGTAATTAAGAAATTTCAACGGCACAGTCAATGTTTTTCTAAGACAAAAGTTCAAAAAAAAATAAATATTTTAAAGTAATTTTCAGATGAATATTTTTCCATTTTAAAATTTTGAAACATATGATGTTTAAAGAGATATTAAATCCGAAATACAATATATAAAGTATCAAATGCTATAATGATTTGATTTATTCTTTAAATAAAAAAAAAAAAAGCCTGTAAAATTTAAATAGATGAATACATATATTAAGAGAAAATAAATACATTACATTGTTAAAACATTTAAAGAACTATAAAGCTATACAATTACATTAATTAGTTGTATTAAATATAATAAAATATATATAAAAAAAAAGGAAAGCTTAAATAGTCAACTTTGAAGCTAAGTATTCATTGACAGCATCAATGGCCTTTTCAACTTCACCATACTTCAATCCATTACCTTGAACTACATTACCTTTACCACCGGTCTTACCACCAATGAATTCAGAGGAAATAGAGGTGACATCTTGTGGCTTAACAGTTTCCAATAATGAATCAGGAACAAAACAAGCGTGACCTAGCTTGTTGTCTTCATTACCTGTAATCAAATATAAGACTTTATCGCTACCTTTCTTTTTCAAGGAGTTGATAGCATCACCAATAGCCTTAGCGTTGGAAGCAATGTTTAAGTGAGCAGCATAGAATTTCTTTTCTTCATTCTCAGTGAAATAGTTGCTGACAGAATCTAAAACTACTTGAGCTTCTTTCTTAGCCTTGGCCTTTAGTTCATCCTTTAGAACCTTTTCTATAGCGTTGAATTTGCTAATCAAATTTTGCTTTTCAATAGTGGAGATTTGTAAAGTTTTTAATCTTACACCAAGTTCCTTTAATTTCTTTTCCTTAACTGGAGATGTTTCTAACTTACCAGCAGCTTCTAGTTCACTTTCAAATTCAGCAGCTATTCTTTGAACTTCAGCGGCTTCAGATCCGGAAACGGCTACAATTCTTCTGATACCTTTAGCAATACCAGATTCTTCAATAATAACAAAGTACTTAATGTCACCAGTCTTAGCAACATGGGTACCTCCACAGAATTCAACAGAGTAATTCTTCCATTCTGGACTTTCTGGATCGGCAATTAAATCCTCAACAGGTCTACCAACAGATACAACTCTGACAGGGTCTGGGTAAGTTTCACCAAAGACAGCTCTAACAGATGAGATCTTGGTTGCCAATTCTAATGGAACTTCCTTGTAGTAAACTTGTAAGTTTTGTTTGATTTGTTCATTGACAATTCTTTCAACTTTAGTCAATTCATCAAAGGATAAGGCCTTCTTATGAGAGAAATCAAATCTCAATTTTTCTTGAGAGACTAAAGAACCCTTTTGATCAACATCGTTACCCAAAGTTTCCATTAAAGCATAGTTTAACATATGTGTACCAGTGTGGTTGTTTCTTAATGGGAATCTTCTTAACTCATCATAAGAGGCAATAACAGAACTGTCCAACTTTAAGGAACCCTCAGCTAATTGACCAGTGTGTAAAACATAACCACCATAGACTTGAACATTGGTAACATTGAATTCAGTTTCTCCATCAATAACCAACTTACCAGTATCATATTCTTGACCACCTTGTTCAGCGTAGAATGGAGTCTTATCTAAGATGATACCATATTCCTTACCTAATTCTGAGATTTCATCAACAAAGTTTTCACCATCATAAATGGCCAATACTTTAGAGTTGACGTCATCTAGACCATACTTAAAGGAGTCATCAGTCTTTGGTAAACTTAAATCATTGGCAACATGAGAAATAGCATGAACATCTAATTTTAATACACTAGCGTTTTTAGTTTTTCCACCCCTTTTAGAAGCTTCATATGATTCCTTTTTAGCAATTTCGAAACCTTCTTCATCAATCTTTAAACCTTTCTCTTCAGCCATTAATCTGGTTAAATCAACTGGGAAACCAAAAGTATCATATAATCTCCAAACTTCTTTACCATTCAAGGTTTTTTCTGGAGTAGATTCGGCAATCTTGGCGTAGTTTTCAAACAGCTTTTCACCTCTATCCAAGGTCTTGGCAAAGGAGACTTCTTCTTCGTTTAATATTTCAAATAGGTAAGCAACATCCTTTTCAACTTCAGGGAAAATATCCTTGACTTGATCAATCAAGGTTGGAGCTAATTTGGAGAAGAAAGAACCAATTTCGTAGTTCATGTATTTTCTGGCATATCTGGCACCTCTTCTTAAGATTCTTCTTAAAACGTAACCTCTACCATCATTGTTTGGAACACCACCATCGGCTAAGGCAATGACTAAAGTTCTAACGTGGTCAGATAAGACTCTGTAGGCGGTATCAATACCATCAACATCTTCCACACCAAATTTACCTGTGTATTCTCTACAGCCTGTAATTTCTTGGATTCTTTTGAATAGAGGAATGAAAACATCAGTATCATAGTTAGATCTGACATCTTGTAAGACAGAAACTAATCTTTCGAAACCCATACCGGTATCAACGTGCTTGGCAGGTAGAGACTTCAATTCACCGCTGGGTTCTCTGTTGTATTGAATGAAGACATTGTTCCAGATTTCTAAAACATCTGGATCATCTTCGTTAACCAAATGGGAAGCATTTCTCTTCAACTTTAAACCTAATCTGTCATAGTGGATTTCAGAACAAGGACCACAAGGACCTTGATCACCCATTTCCCAGAAGTTGTCCTTGGCGTTACCTGGAAGAATATGATCCAAAGGAACACCAACCTCTTCCCAGATTTTTTTAGCTTCCAAATCTGGTTCTAAGCCGTTTTTAACATCACCTTCAAAGTAAGTGACATATAGACATTCCTTAGGGATCCCATAGACATTGGTTAATAAATCCCAAGAGTAGGTGATGGCTTCTCTTTTGAAATAATCACCAAAGGACCAGTTACCCAACATTTCAAAGAAGGTATGGTGGTAGGAATCCTTACCAACATCTTCCAAGTCATTGTGCTTACCACCTGCTCTGATACACTTTTGAGAGTTAACAGCCCTTTTAAGGTTGTAGAATAATTCATTAGATGGATCAACAGTACCTAAGAAGATAGATTTATATTGGTTCATACCGGCATTGGCAAACAATAAAGTAGGATCATCAAATGGAATAACAGGAGATGATTTGACATATGTGTGTTGATGTTTTTCAATAAAGTAGTTCAAAAAAGTTTGTCTAACTTTAGATGCAGTCCAGTAAGATTTATCACCAAATTTAGAATCAGTCATATTGTGGTGTTTGTAGTATTTAAATGTTAAAAATTTGGTGTTGTTATGATTAAAGAAATTAGTACTACTAATATTACTATTAAATGTTAGTTGTCTTTTAAGTAGCTTAAAAGATAATTGATTTTGTTGAATAAAGTAGTTAATTTTGTAATGGTTTAATTATCTTTAAAAAGTAGATCAAAAAAAAAAAAAGTTTAATGAGAGTATTAATATAGATAACTACAAATTCAAAGATGGTTTTTTTTTAAAGTATTTATTATGTATATGTTATTAACAATTGTAATATCAATAAGTAAAGTGTGTTCCTCTTCTCTTACATTAGTATCATAAATAATAGTAATTATTTTTTTTCTCTCTCTATCACACACATACTCTCTTTCTCTGTTTATTTGTCTATCTACTAGTAATAGTAGTAAAAAAAAAATTTTTTTCTCTTCTTTTTCTTTTCTTTTTTTTTTTTTACTCTTACATGTAATAAATAAAATATATTTATATATTCTGTCAAAATGTGACTAATAACTATTTTTTTTATCTTGTTAAGAAAAAGAGCATAAAATAAAAAAAAAAGAAATATATATGTGAAATAGATTATATCACATGTATATACACGTGACTACTATTAAAAATATAAATAACTTGTTTTGTACTATAATATTAATAATGTTTAATTAATTAAACAATTAAATTTACATAGTTATTTAATTAAATTAACAAACAATTGTTATAATAGTTAATATCATAATAATAATTATAGTATTATAAATGTTATTTAATTATTTATCTAATGGACTATTACTATTACTAATATTAATAATAATTATATTAATTATAAATGTGTATATACAAGTAACTACTATATATAATATTAGATGTTTTGTAATATAACACGTTGTATTCACACAGAGAATATCTAACAAATACATATATATATTTAAAACTTATAAGGATATTTATCATATTTTATTATTTTTTTATCTAGAGCAATAGAAAAAGATATATAAAAACCAAGTCAATATATTAAATCAATAAAAAATAAAATACAATATGAAAACTGGTAAACTGTTATCTACTGCTATACAAAGGTTACAAACCGAGCTATATAATTATATGACTACTAAAATACCACCTGGTATAAATGCGTTCCCTACTAATGATGATTCACTATTAGAATGGACTGCTATAATTGTTGGAGTAGATAACACTCCCTATGAACATTTGAAATATAAATTAAAACTTATCTTTAATGAACATTATCCTTATAATCCACCTCAAGTTATTTTCATTACTAAGATATTCCATCCTAATATTGATTCAAAGGGTAACATATGTTTAGATATTTTAAAGGGGAAATGGTCTCCTATATATACAATTAGAAGTTTATTACTATCACTTCAATTATTATTAAACCATCCAAATAATGACTCTCCATTAAATTGGGAAGCTGCCCAATTATGGGAAAATGAAGAGATTTATAAAAAAAAAGTACTTGAAGTCTATGATTATAACAAAAATTTAGATAGTAATGATAACGATGATAATATTAATAACAATAATGATTTTATAGTTCCAAGTTTAAATAGCGGATTTAATAGTAATAACAATGTTAAAGAAAAAGATTCTAAAATTTTAGATAAGAATGAAGTTCTATATGGAGATATCAGTTCAGAGTCCTCAGAAGAAAGCGATGTTGATATGTTTACAGCAGCAAGTAGCAATAGAACAAGTCATCGTTCAGAATCTGTATCCATTGTAGAAGTTTCATTTATCAATTAGTATATGGTAAACATTTTGAAAAGTTACTTACTCTTTTCTCCTCTTAATATTTACTCAAAAACCATTATATATCTATATATAATAGTAATAACAATATTGACATTAATTTTTATAATAGATATGTATATATGTCTAGACTTTTAACTATATAGATCAATTTTAGTAAAGTATAAATGAATCATTAAAAAAGAAAAAAAAAAAACTCTCTTTTCTTTTCAAATAAAATAACAGTAATTAATGCACTTATAGTCCATGTGTAGGATTCATAAATCTCTCAAACTCAGGGTCATCATCCATGAACATCTTTTTGATAATCTCATCAACTTCAAGATTCAACGATAAATCAACAGAATGTTTAAAGTTCACACCAACGGGCGTTTCCTTTGCAGATTTTGTAAACCATTGCTTTGAAGTCAAAAAACCCATTGGTGAACCTGCTGTAATTGGAGTTTTGGGTCCCAAATTTGACATTTCAATATTGTGCCTTAATTCTGAATTGTATTCCGGACTTATTGCTGCTGCTGTTGTTGTTGTTGCATTATTGGTGCCACTCAAGAAGGAAGCATTGTTAACATAGTTATTGTCACCTGTAGAATGATTTTTATCTAGTTCATTATAATCATTGTGTTGTTCATTAAAAATTCTTTTATGATTAATGTTTGGTAATGTCTCATTTTTTTTAATATTTCCTTTATTGTTGTTACCCGTATCTCTTGAGTTTTTACCACTCTTTTCTGAAATATCACCAATATTACTATCACTAGGTTTCCAAAACAATGAAGTTAAATCATTTCCATCTGTGTTATATTGATTATTCAACAACATAGACAAAAAGGCATTGGAGGCTTCTTGATATCCGGTTTTAGCAGCATTTATTTTTTTTACTTTTTTTTTATTCTCTTCTTTAGTTTTAACAACTCCATTTTTTTTGGTTTTAGTATTATTTTTATTTCTGTCATATGTTGAAGGTTGTTCAGCAAATGGCGCTCCAAAGGGTCTGTCTCTTGAAACATTATTATTATATCCAGGTGTCCCTTGTCTCTCAGCAGTGGATGTTGTACTGTACTCCTCTTCTGTCAACAGATCTTTAGGTGTTTGTGTGGAGTTTTTAATAGTGGATGGGAATTGATTGTACTCTGATGAAACAATATTAGCTTTATAACTCAAACTATCAGAGGAGTTTATATTATTGCTCTCAGATCTCACAGAGTTACTCGATAATAAATGCTCATCATAGGTGTATATCTTCAATAACTTTTCTGCAAAATCATATTTGGTACTCATTTTAGCCAGCATCTCATTGAAAAATTTAATCTTTTCATCAACATAGTTATTCAAAACTATATCACTGGATATATTCTTGATTTTCAAAAGTATATTGGAGGCTATAGTTACCGAAAACAGTTGATAAAGATTGAATTTATCATACAAATCAGAAAAACTCTGTAAGGTTATTTGCAACGAATTCAAAGTTTTCTTAATAACTTCAAGATTCTCCTCCACATAAGGCTTATTGAATGTAAGCACTACTATATAGTAATGATACCAGAAATATGTGATTGTAGGATCAGATGAATAGCTGGAGTTATTTATTGTTTCTTGATCCCATTTTAAAAACCCAGGTAAACTAGATTTCCATGCCTCTAGTTTTTTGTTAAATTTATTCAAATATTGTAACTTTGTCTCCCTGTTTATATTGGACTCCAAGAAAAACCCCTTTGTGAAAATCTCTACAATTCTTGATAAAATAATTAACTGCTTTAAAGGTATTGATACAAGTAAAGTGTGCTTGCTTTGAAACTTGAAATCCTCAGTTTGATCCGTTTCAGACATTTCAATGGAGTCCTTAATTGTGGAGTTGTAACAAAACAGTGTTGGGTTTCTTCCTAAAACCAAACATATAAAATGATCAGTTAGATAACACCCCCAGTAGATTCTTGATCTAATTTCAATATCCTCAGGCTCAATTGCAGAACCAAACTGCTGCATGTTGTTGCCATTATTATTACTATTTTGTCCTATTGTCATATCACCGGATAAATATACCTTTGGATCAAACCAATCTGCAGGATCAAGCTGAAAGGACATGTCAAACCCTATTCTAAAGGCTATACCCGACAAGTAAAAGGCCTGACCAAAGTCTCCATTCCCTAGTTCGTAAAGGGATAATGTTAGCAATGTTTGCACAGAGGTGATTAAGGATATGCAGTTGTCTGTATTTTTTGGAAAGACTCTATTTTTCAACACTCCCTCCTTTGCCATTGTGAAGTATTTGTTTGAGTACTGTTTTAAATCATCACTTAATTGAGAACCTAAAGCTGCGACAGCATAAACCAATTCAATTGAACAATACTTACTCTCTTTATAATTACTAGAATATTCATTAAAAAATGACTTCAGAAAGGACTCTCTGTGGATAAACATGGTTAAACCAGGGTATAAAAACTTGAAAAAGTTCTTAATAGAATTTATAATGTTTTGATCTTTGGAGGGATTGTAAAAGGATGTAAGCTCATTCTCGACACTATCTTCCTTGAAACTAGAGTAGCCTGTGTTTTCAAAAGATGTTACTATAGACTGTCCGGTTTTCAATGCCAGCATCTTTTCTAGTTCTGAAATTCTCTGTTCTAGTTTCTCTATATCATTTGCTTTAACTCTCTTTTTTCTTAAATCTAGAGATGTCGTTTGACATACTAAATTCTTCTTCTCACATTTTCCACACGGCTCTTTTCGATCACATTTTGTTCTCCTGATTCTGCAGTTATTACACGCTAATTTTTTAGTGTCTTGATTGCTAACTTTATCAAACTTTTCTTCTGTCTTTATAATATTATCAGAATTATTCAATGTGTTTTTTGAAATGGTGTTTTCATTTTGTTGTTGTGAGGCGCTAGCTGGCACGTACTTTGAAAAATCTATCGGTTGATACTCTGCAGGTTTGCCAACTCTTATACTGACAAGTTTAGGCATCTTGACATTTCCATTTCCATTGTTTGCATTAGTGATTTTCTCATTGATGTTAGGAGTGAAATGTTTTGTATGTTTTTCACCGTATATAATGTTGTTGTTGATATACTCTTCTTTGATGACATCACGCTCATTTGAATGGCTCATATTTGAAGGAGGAAAAAAAAAGAAAGAGTGCTATTTAGATAGTAAGTTCTGCTATTTCTTTTATTTTTTTCTTGACCAAAGCTATTTAAATCAAAAAATAAAACGACAATTTGTGATGCGATGTTTTAGTGTGGAATGATATTGAGTCTAGGATGTATTTGATTTAATTATAATAGTCCTGTTCAATGGTGCTTGATTTTAATGTTTTAGCTATTTTCACAAGTTCAAAAAGCTTCTAATGTATTCTTTTGTATTCAAATTGAAGAGATTATGAGCGAATATAAATTGAGATGACTACAACTTAGTTTTATTTATTCAAACTTATATCAATATTGATCTTCTAGATGTATAAAATAGGTTGTTACAATATCGGACATTTATGGACTTTTTTTTTTTTTCCTTCTAAATTATTAAATGTCTTTTCCGTATTAAAGATCTTTTGAATATAAATAATTGCAGAAATATATTTAGGTACAGAGTAATAATGAATTAAAACTGTGTGAAAAAAATAATAATAATAACATAAATGCATGAAAAAAGTATTAGTAATATTAGTTAATGACTCACATTGCTGATTTGAAACTGTTTGATATTTAATAAGGATATGCTTCTAAATGACACATAAACTTTAAATTGTAAAACGTTGAAAAGCCTTTATATTTTTAAATAAATATATATATTATGGAATTTAAACTCCACGTTCTTTCACATATACATGCAAGTGGATGAATAAATAACCTTAAAAAAATATATTGTAAAAGAAAAGAATTAAATTCTCCCTTACTTTTTGTTTTAATATTATTATTAAACGGTGAAACTTTACGTTTGTATTATTGTAAAAACATTTAAACGAAATAAATATATGCACATTAATATAAATGGATATAAAGAATTAAAATATATATTTATTTAAGAATACAATCTATAATTCATCTAAATCGTATTCGTCAGTGCGTGATTGTTTGAACTTTAGGGATGTTATATCAATATTCAATTGCACATTGTTCAACAAACTCTCTTCATTATATTTCAAAGAGTTAACATCAGTGGATAATCTTTGATAATGAATTCTTAAAACATCACCAACATTGTACTTTCTATAATTGGCCAGAGAGGCAATAAAGTTTTTAGTCTTGTAGAACTTTTCTATGTCGTTTTTCTCCATGAACTCCTTCCAATAGGTTTCCTTCTTCCAGTAGATGTCATTCTCATGCATTTCAAGCTCATTGTAAGGCTCCAATCCAAGTTGGAACTCATCGCCATCTAATATCATATCTAACTCGCCCAGCTCAATCATGCGTATCCAGTTCTCACCTAAGGTTTCAAGATCTATAAATATCATTTTATCTACTGTCAATGGCAACAAAACATCTATCAACATATACTTTGAGTAGTCAATTTGGGTTTTAACAAAATTTTGAGGTCTCATCCAGGAAGCCCATTCAACATTGATAATCTCAAATTCAAAGCCCTGTGGGATGACCTTGGAAATATCCTTTTTACTTAAAAATGAACCCTTGGAGTTCAGAATAAAGTATTTCAAATCCTTGTTTAAAAATATGCTTGATAGACGATCTAAATCAACAGAAGACTTTATACTTGTAACTACAGATAACTGTTGGATTAAATCAGGGCTATTATCACTTTCATCTGAGATATCTCTGCCATCTCTTTCTTCAACGTGTATAATAACATTTCTTTCCATTATATCGGCAACTTTGAAGTAATCCCATGGCGAGAAATCAGATCCCAAGTCTAGAGAAAACTCTTTTACGTCATATTTGGAGTCGCAAGACTCAAATTTCAATAATCTTGATTCTGAACTTTTTATTTTAAACAGAGAATATCCAAATGTTGACATTGGTGTAAATCTGCAAATCTTCTCTCCGTTTTCAGATACTATCTTCAAACAGATGTTGCTTGTTTCAGACTCAACTGTAGTTCTTGAACAACCCCTAGTTGAATTTGATTGTCTTTGAACATAAGCTTCACCTATGACTTCACTTGTGACTTTGAATTCTGGTTTGTGTGATTCAATAGATAATACGTTAGGAATCTTGACAAGTTCCAAATTTTTAATGGTTTCTAAATCATCATTGTTAGCCTTCATCAACTGATTCAATTCATGTTTTCTTAAGAACAACGTTTCTCTAGGGAAAACAGACATATCCAATGTTGGTATTAGTAAAATTTGATAATTCAACCATTTCTTAAGAGGCTTTAAACTCTTAACAATATCAAGTAGAATACTGCTTCTCTCTTCAATAGGGTCTATGATTAGTGTTAGGTCAATCATTTTGTCTAAACTTTCTTCCTGGAACGACTTGGAATTTAGGAAAATTTCATAGTTAGTGTCAGCCTCAATGTAGGACAAAATCTTATTCATTGGCTTTCTAGGAGTAATAGTCTCTGCTGAGTAATGGATTCCTTGTTTTTGAGTTTCCTTTCCTTGTTGCAAATCTCTATGAGAATAATACACTAAGTGAGATATAACATCTTCTATGGATTGCATAGGGACAATCTGTTTCTCCTCAACTTTTAAAACTGTATCTACAGCGGACATTCCTTGTAATGTTTTGAAACTTTCATATTTTAGTAAATTGAACCATAATTGAGTGGACAATGGGTTTATGTTTTCTAAATTTAAAAATCTTCCGTTTAATACTGCAAATTTTGTAGAGGACAATTGAGCAGGTGAAAGATCTAATAACCATTTTGAAAAGTCCATATTATGATTTTTGTTTTCTAATACATCATCATTACTTCTTTTAAAACTTTTTTTTTCATAAAGTTCTTTAATTTTGGAGATATTAGTAGTAATTAAATTTTGTAAATTGGTCCAGTTCTTATCCTGTGGATCGGAAAGAGTGACTAATCTCACCTTGATTCCATAAAGTTCATTATCTAATAAATTCACTAAATCTTTCCACTCATTAATGTCACTGAAATCTTGTACTAGGGTTAAAGTGTGAATGATTTGATACTCGTTATTTTTTGTAAATTCATAAGAATATCCTAAATCTCTGTACTTTAAAAAGAACTCTTGGTTTGTTCTGGTAATTGTAGAATCACCAAAATAATCAGGTGTAACAGTCAAATCTCTTTCTTTAAAATCAGATGAGTCAGAGAATAAAATATCTCTAAGTTTTATATCTTGATTTTCTAGAGAGTTGCCGCTGTTTAAAATACTTTGCAAGTATGATTTTATGAATCTTATGTCTTTATTTAGAACAGATGTGATGTAGTAATTCCATGAATTGCCTCTGAAGGGATATACTTCACCATTGACAATCAAACCTTCATAAGATTCAAATTTCATTCTTTTGTATAATAGTTCAATCTTTTCTTTAAATTCATAAGTTTCATTCATTGTTTCCTCATTTACAGAAACTGAATCAGGATTCAAAAGTAAATTAGCAAGCTTTACAGGCTTGTTAGCCACTTGTAAAATTTTGTTTAGCATATTGATGTCCTCAGTCAATGGAATGAGTCCAACTCTTTGTGGATAGCCATCAGATATAACTTGTAGAACTCTAACAAAGTCAGAGACCATTTCAGGATTGTTATCAATGTCTAATAAAAACACAATGTCATTCCAGTTTTCTTTAAACTTAGGGAATTCCTTTTCGTGGGATGTTTTTAAAAACTTCATCAAGTCATTGTCCAACTGGTGATATTGTCTGTCTGATTCCAAATCATTAGCAAACAAAACACAGTCTGTTTCTGGATTGACAGCAGATAAATCGAACTTTCTAGGTTGGGAAAAGGTCTGTAGCTTTTGAGACATAATTTCATACTCTAACAATATATTTTTCATATCTTCAGTTGATGATTCAGCTGTTAGTCTCCATTGTGGAAAGACTTCCAATATACTACCCTTTAAACCAAAGAAGTTAATTAATTCTTGCTTTATAGCTTCCAAAACACTATATTTGGATATATGAGAGTATTGGACCAGCATTCCGTTGATATAAAGTCCTATGGTGTCATAATCTATATTGTGTTGTTTTAAACTTTTTAATTCATTATCAATTTTCTTTCTGCTATCCATGAAACTCTCCTTGTTCAAATTAAATTTCTTTAGCATATCTTGTTGAACGGTTTTTTTAACAACATTGTTTACGTCATTGAAAAGAACTTCACTAGTTTCCCAAGGGTCACCATTGTGAGCTTCAATGGCATTGAGTGTTAATAGCAAGTCTAAATTGTTTAAAAATCCTTTTTTGTTTTTTCTTTGTTTTTCAGTATAATAATCATCAGAGATCAAAACAGAGCCATTGATGGAAACAACACTTTTCTCATCTATAGCACTCGTGTTGCTGTTATATTTAAGTCCGTACAAGGAGTTAGAGTCAAGAACGTCATCCGTTACTTCTTTACTCTCAAGATAAGACAAAACATCGCTGTTGTCATACCAAATTAAATCAAATTTTCCATCAAGAGCTTCCATCACAAAAAGATCAAAGTATTCATTTTCAATAGTACAGTGAAGTTCAACTAGAGCCCTTGGATCATCCTCTTCTTCTTCATCTTTATCTTCATCTTTTTTTGATTTTGATTTCTTTTCAACTACACCTTCTTCTTCTTCATCTTCACCATCATAGATTTCAGAAAGACTATCAGCCTCTTCAACTTTAATGACAGGTTGTCCATTAGGATTGTAAGGGAAGATAGAGTCAGGAATCAGTTGATCTGTTTTCAAGTAATAAATTTCATCAAGAGAGTGTTTATGACCATTCAATAAAAAGAAAGATTCATTGGCAAAAGTATAAGGCGAGATGTTATTGATCGGTGGGAGAGACAACTTATAATATAGAGCAAAAACATTAGCTACTGTAATGTCATAATTCATAATTCTTTTATATACTAGCTTACTGGTGGATACCTTTTGCGATACCTTTTGAGTAGTTGTATCATCGTCTGTTGGATAGTTATCATCTTTTGAATCATCATATATGAAAAGCTCATCCTTAGCTTCTATCAAAATATTCATAACGTCATTGGTTAACTTCTGAACTTTATGTTTAAAGTCATTACTAACGGAAGCTTCAAGCAATGGATAGATTTTAATATAAGTATTCCATACTTTCAAAAACTCGTATTGTGTAACTTTGTTAGCATGTAGTGAACTGGATGCACTGTCAACATCACTAATTATTCCATCAGTATCTTGATTATCCCTAGATACAACGAAAGGAACGAGTGTGAGCAGTGACAGGAGCAATCCCAAGAATTTTATATTTCTTAGAAATTTCATTTTCTTTTCAAGTAAAAGAAGAACAAAAAATAGGACAAAGTTAAAGTTATCTATATAAATATATCACTGAATTATATATTTTGATTGATTTTTAAGCTTCGCAATGGTTTGTTTGGTATGTCTCTACCTCTTCTTATTTCTTTTCTTATTGACAGTGTACTCTCATTACTTATGCTATTATTAGATTTCTTCTTTTTTTTTTTTTTTTCAAAGTGTTTTTTTATTTTTTTTCATGGCAAAAAATCACACACTGCATTGATGATATGAATCTAAGAAAAATTTGTAATCTACTACTGATAATGATAACAACTAAAAAGAATAATTATGAAAGATAATTTACACGTGCTTAATAACTTAAAAAAAACAACTAATTAAACTACAATGATTCAATATAACAAGCAAACAATGAACAATGGAAGAGAGTTCTATTATAAAATAGATAAATTTAATATTTAGAATCATTGAACTATGTTTAAATTTAATAAACTTTATTGAACGTTATTTAATTGTTCAAGGAAAAACGGATTGGTTGACATCTTTACTAAGTTCAAAATGCTCTCTTGCAGTTTTAATGTTTTATCTCTTGCAGAGTTTAAAGTATTCCGGAGCCAAGAATAGTCCTTGGTCATTTGATTGCTGTGATTATTATTTTGTTGAGCAGATTCAAGAATTTGCAAATCATTGAATTTCTTATATGCTATGATAAGTTTGTCCAGTCTTTGTTCAAAGAGTTTTATATCTGTAAGCAAATTTTTCAATATGTTGATTTTCCTAATACTACTTTCAATCGTCCTTAACAAATGTGCATTGGTTTCTTTAAGGTTTTCATAAGTCTCCTGAGAAATATATTTCCAGTCCAGTTGTTTGCTCAGTCTAAAGAGTCGCATGTCCATGTCATGAGGAATGTTGAATATCTTTTCCATACAAAAACTTTCATGATCATTCATTGTTTTGTCAATGACGAGTTCCATTTGTTCTTCCAAGTTATTGATAGAGTCTGTTATATCATCCTCATCAATAGCTAAACTATTGGTGTATTCTCCTTGTTCACTGGTGATGTTATTGGATTTAATTGATGTTATTAAATGGTTCTTAAACAAATTACTGCATTCGTATATGAGTCTCGTCATAATAGAACGAAAATCCTCTATATGTTGTTCATAGGAGTACCCTATTTCCTCTGTAACCAGGGCTGTGCTATTCAAAGTCGGTTGTTGCATTTATAACTGTTTTTTTATCTAACTCTGTCTTGGTTAATGATTTTTAGATTTTATTTATTGTTTTGTGTATAATGTATCTTCTATGCTATATATTAATATATTTATTTCTCTTAAATTTAAAAAATAATGGTCGTTTAGAGTTTTAATTAGCTCTAATAAAAAGAGATCAAAGTATCTTTACTTATGTTTGTTTATTTATTATTTATTTATATATTTTTTACCTGTGACTTTCTTCCACTTCAAAAACTATGAATTATAGAATTTTTAAAAATAGTCACGTGAGTTATAGATAAAAGAATGCTACAAATGTATACATAAATAGATAAATAGATAAAAGAATTTTGTATATATAATCAATCAATCAGTCAATTATATATATATATATGAGAAATATAAGAAATATAAATAAGGGTTTATAAAGAATTAAGTATCTATTAAAATAAATATATAAATAAAAAAAGGATTATAAGTGTTTGGCTAATAATTCTTCAACAAAGAAGACATATTCTTCCTTAGCTTGATCTGTGGACATACCTTCTAACTTCTTCCAAGCATCAAATTTGTATCTATCCTTTAAGTTGAAGACACCAGGTCTTGAAGTACCAGCAGGAATTTCACCAACAGTAGCTTGTTTGTATAAAGCGTATAAGTTTAATAGTTCATCTTGAGATAGTTTTCCATTAGGAATATCTTTAACCTTAATAACAGCTTCTTCAAAGTTCATATTTTTTTTATCTTTGTTTATTATATATATATATTTATATTAGTATATGGTATGATTTAATTCCATATCCCTTTAATTCTTGTTTTTTATATTTTTTTAATATTAAATTATATAGATTTATGATTTATATAGTATATATAGTCATTATTACAATTTGATTTACTTCTATATACCTATATATATATATGTGTGTGTATATACAATTTAATCAGATGAGTGTGTGTAATAATTAAATTAAATAAAAGTATAAAAAAAATTTTTTTTATTTCTATTGTATTTTTTTTTTTGTTGATAATAATAATATTATTGATAATAACAATTATTATCTAACTAACTAACTATCTATATATATATATATAAATAGATATTAAGAGTTGTTGTAATTTATATAATTTTAATTTATATTATCACATGATCATATTATAAGTGTCACATGACTATATATTAATATATATCACATGACTATCTAAATAATAAAATAAATAAATAAATAATAGATAATTAGTTATTTTCCTATTTAGGTAATAGTAAGCATTACCTCATTAAAACAATCACATTTAATTATTAAAAAAAATAATAAATAATAAATTTTTTTACATATATAGATACATATAGATATACTTAACAACTTTTAATTAATTATTAATTAGACTTTAATTAATATATTGTTGTTAATTAGTTAAATGCAATATGAGATATTCTTCTCTCTGTATCTATCAATATAATAATAATAATCTAAAAGAGAGAGAGAAAAAAAAAAAAAAAGAAACTTGATATAATGTAATAAGTGATATTATACTGGAAAGAATAGAAGAACATAAGAAAATTTTTTTATTATTATTACTATCAAAATTTAATTAATTAATTAATATTACAATTAGTAAAATCTGTTACCTATTTAATTATTATTATTACTATTACTAGTGTCAAGATTACAATTACATATTTTTCATAAAACACTCTCTTTTTTAACTAATACATTGTATATATGTATATATATGAAACAAAGGTATAACAATAACAATACATATATTAATCAATTTAAGAATATATATATACTTCTTATATACATATATCTTATAATCAACTATTGTAACTAGAATTACTCTCTATACATATATGATAACAACTAGATATTATCTTTAAACATATACATACATATATAAACACACATACTCACTAATAAATAATAACATATATATAATACCACTGATATTCTTCTTAATACTCTGTTCATATATATATATATTGATCTTATAATAATACCTAATATAATATCATATTAGAATTTTAAAGATAACCAATACAACCATATACATAAAACAAACAAAAGTTAGAAGTAAAAAAATGAAGTTCTATAATGATGACCAAATGAACCAACATATCAACCAACCTGAATCTAATACAAATAACATCAATATAGATAAAGAAAAACTAAACAAAGAAAAGATTACTTTTATTAAAGAATTACATAAACAAGTCAATTTAGATCTATTAAACAATAACACTAATAATAATAATATTCTACCTACTAACTCACAATATCTAACTGTTAGAAACAACATTCAATATAACAATACAAACAATAACAACAATGATAATGATAGTGATCACGTCACTGCTATAGAACCTAAAAAGGGAAGAAAACTTAGAAAGGAATACACACTTCCTCCAAAGCCTGTAGAGGGTACGCCCTTCTATGATATGGAAATTAAAAAATACCAAGCTGCAAAATATTACCTCATCAACCAAAACAAAACTACCCTTCAAAAGACCTGTAAGCTTTTTAAAGTTTCTGTTCCTACTCTTATCACCTACATGGACAAAGAGAGGGTAGATACTTTTTTGAAAACTGGTAAATATAGTGGTACCTCCGCAAGAAGAGAAAGAAGAAATGTCAAAAATCAATACAAGGAAAAGGATCAACAAAGTGACAAATGGATTGATACCATAAAAAACTTGATTGAAAATACAAACAGAGACAAGTTAAACAACAAAGAAAATGACACAGATATTGTCAATACAATTACTACTAGTAGTAATGGTAGTAATGATAAAAGTACAGTGAACTCTAAGCTCAATAATAATGAGTCTTTCTCAACTGATAGCACTTACATAACAAAACATACCACTGATATCAACAACAACAATAATAATAATAACAATCTAAAGGATACCAATGATAGTATCAAAAAGAACAACTCTCTAGCTTCAATCACAGATAAAATTATTCAACTTAAAGAGCAAGTGAATGAAACAAACACTAATTTCTTTAGTAGGGATCACCAACAAAGGGTTAAGCTCCTTTCACTTCCAAGCATAAACAACATCAACATAAACAAAACCTCATCAAGAAAGATCACACCCGTACCTGGCAATCTCATTGGGAATCTCAATAAAGATAGACCTATTGATTTTGACATGAACTCCAATGGTATTTCCAACAATAGGGCTACTCTTTCTAATATCATCAATAATACCAGTACTAATAATACTTTTCATCACAACTATGGCATGCAATTACCTCCCTTGAAAGTGTCTAACTCTCATTTGAACCTATCAAATTATCAATCAAGTAACAATAAACATAGTAGCGTCAGTAATAATAGTACTAACAGTATCAATACTATCAATACCAATAACAGTAGTAGTAGTAATAATAACACTAGTAGTAGTAGGAGTAACAATCACACTAACGGTGGGTTAAACTCAACATATAATTATGATTCTAGTTATGGTGTGGGTCTTCCTCCCGGAGAGAGCAAAATAGACTTTTCTAGACCAAGCTCAAGTTACTTGCCCCAAACGTCATTCTTACAAACTCTAACATCATCCACCAACAAGACCAATAATGCCACAACCAGTAATAATAATAGTCATAATCATAATAACAGTCATAATAGTAGTAGTAGTACTAACGGCATTAATAATTATAACAACAACAACTATAAAACCCCTTCATCCATCAACAACTTGAACGGTATTCATGGAGGTGCCTATTCACTACTGAAAACACCCAACTTGCTGTTGCGTTTACAACCGACTTACTTAATGAATCCTAATAACAATCTACAACCTGAATACTCTAAATTAAGCAAACCGCAACTGAAGACTTATCAGAGTAACGATATCATGAGTAATGTTAATACTAATAGTACTAATACGAGTAGTAACACTATTGGGAATAGTTCTTGTAATAACAGTAACAATGTGTCTCAAAGGGTTGTGAAGACAGATACATTCATGGCAAATAACACAGGGAAGGCTAATAACAATGAATTCATAAATCAATTCAATAAAAGAACTCGTTCAGAGGATGAAGATGTGAGAACAAACAATACACTTGTATCGAATACTCAAAGAAATGCTTACATTCAACAAGATAAGGAAAAGGAAAAGGAAAACTTAGAAGGGGAAGAAGAAATTGGAAAAACTAATCATTTGAAGTATGATGATTCTATGGAGATGACAGCATATACAAACACATCCACTAATAACAACAGTAACCATATTCATCATTATCATCATGATACTAATAATGCATCATTCACAAACACTGTTAATAATTCCACTAATAGAGGTTATTCTGACAATAGAGACAAAATCAAGGATCACAACACTATAGACCTAAAGGCTAAATCTAAAACCAAAACTAACCTTACTTTATCCCAAGGTATGCCGCGTCCGTTGAGTAGTGCTGGGAGTGCTGTTATTACACCGCCCAACTCGGGGACTACCACTAAGGATTTGAACAATCCCCTTCACGAATATAAATAAACTGGAATGAAGTGAAATGAAATCAATTTATTTATTTATTTTAATTTTATTTTATTATTGTTAAAGGTTTATTTATATGTATATATATATATTTAAATATATAGTTGGGTGTATGTATTTAAATATTTAAGTATACTGATCTATTCTATTCATCTTTTTCATTCTTATTCTGTGTGTTCATTATCTTATATCTTATCTCATTTTTTTCTTCTTTCTTTTGTCTTCACCATATATGATCATACAGTAAGTTGTCATTTCTAAAAACATTTAAAATAATTCAGTTCTTTTTTTTTATTATTATTATGTAAATCACGTTCATGATTACGTTATCATCCTGTGATTTAATGACATCTTCATCTTATTATAAAAGAGAAAAGAGAAAAGAGAAAAGAAAGCACAGTATCATCATTTGAAATTGAAATGAAAAGGAACATAACTGTTTAAAAGAAATTACAACATTCATATTGATATAAACACAGACATCAGAGATTTTTTATATATTATTTATTAAAAAAATGGATTATTATTATTTTTATTTTTTTATCCGAGAATGATTTACCAATGTTTTTCCATAATCATTAATGTTATTGGTATTTTTTTTTTATCTTATGAAGTAACTGATAGGAACAAAACAAAAAAAAAAAATAATACTAATATTTATTATATGGAAGGATGACTAATAGTAAATAAATCGGTTTTTAGTTCAATATTTTATTTTTATTTTTTTTTTATTATTATTAAAACATAGTAGATATATATTAGTAATAATTTAATAGTTATGGTTTCAACATAATACATGAATGACTGTATATATCGATAGTATAAAGTCTTTATATAAAAACAAAATAGTAGACATGAAACTATATATTTCATCTACTTAACAAAACAATAACAATAATAACATAAATAAATAAATAAACCCTGGATTAAAAAGAAAATCCTAGGAGAGATACATATCACCTATACCCTAATTCAATTTTTTCTTTTTTTTTAATAAAATTATTCTCTAGTATAATAATAACAATAATAACAAAGAAGAAAATGCATGATGAGAAATTTGTGAGTGTGAATAATTCAATGGAAAACTTAGAGAACAACCTGGATTTCAATGATATTAATAAAAGTGTAAATGAATGTGAAGGTTATAATATAAATATAGATAAAAAAAATGAAAATGAAAGGGAGTATACAAATCTAGATAATTTTCACAATCAAATCGATAAAAATAGCAATAATAGTAATAGTAATTTGCAATATACTACTATAAGTAATGACAGTGAGTTTAATAACAATAAATATGACACTACAGAGAATATAGAGAGTATAGACAATGTAGACAATGTAGATAGTATAGAGATTAAAGACAATGTAACCTTTGAAGACCATGACATGACAAATGACTCTCAATCTACACCACCGCTAGTAGAACCACTAGTACCACTACTACCTGGTGACATAAACATCTTTGATAAACGAGCTTTGAAAAGCGTGGTCTCTTCCATGTCTGGCCTTCTCCTGGTGTTCGGCGTGCTTAACTCCAGCGGAGCCCTGGAACCACTCATCACAGACTCCCTATATCATTCATCCTCCTCCTCCTCCTCTTTTTCTTCTTCTTCATCATCTTCTTCTTCTGTATCTATAACTACTAAAAAAGTCTCTTCGGTGAATGTCTCCTGGGTATTTTCTATAAACTTGATGTTTCTCTTGGGTGCTGGTATTTTTGCCGGTTGTAAAATCGACAGAAGTGGGTGTAATGGGATGACTTACTTCAGCTGTATCTTAGCCTCACTCTCCATGTTTTTATTCTCCCAATCATCAAAATCTTCCCAATCTCTTACTAGATTCATCATCTTCTATGCTATGTTTGGTATCAGCCAGGGCATTTTGATGACTTGCTGTTTTACAGCACTTACTGCATGGTATGCAAAAAATCTGGGGACGTTTTCAGCAATTATCTCCATGGGTGGATCCATAGGAGGGATTTTCTTTCCTATGATTATAAGAAAAAGTTATAAAGAATATGGCTTTCAAAGGACGATTTTGATCTATGCGGGGATAGTGAGTGTTTTTGGTATGATATGTGCAATATTTGCAGATGATAATTTTGAAGAACGAAAAAAAGAAAAACAAAAAAGAGAAAATAATGTAAATATATTATTAGATAATATGAGTGAAAATAAATTTATTATTACAACAAGAGATAAGAATATAAACAAGAATAAAAAGTTTTATTATTACCTCTCATCATTATTTTCATTAAAAAAATTACATAGTAGAATAATAATTTTTTTTAATGATTACATCAAGAATACAATCAACTTCAAATATTTCCTAGATTATAGATTTTTATTCATATCCATAGGATTAGCCACAGCTGAAGTTGGCACTAGTATAGTTGCAACCTATTTAACCTCTTATTGTATTAAAGTAGGGTATAGTAATAAAGAGTCTTATTTTTTTATAACCCTTATCAATATCTTTGGTCTTTTAGGTAGAAGTTGGGGTTTTGTAAGTGATAGATGGTTGGGTAAATATCAAACTATTATTATATGCATGATGATATCAGGAATATCAATCCTAGTATTAATATTAGGTCTTGGTAATGGGAATAAATGGGCAATGTATTTATTCTGTTTTTTTTATGGTAGTAGTATATCTGGTTTTTTATCTCTTTGTCCTACAGCCATATCTATATTATCTAAAAATAATAAAGATTTTGGTAAAAGATTTTCAACAATGTATTTTTTCTCTGCATGTATGACAATACCATTGATGGAAATCTCAGGTGTTATTATTAAAGATCAAAAATCTATTAAAAGATATAATTATTTCTGGATATTTACATCATTTCTTTTTATATTAGGATCATTGTGTTATTTATTAATTAGAGTGGTTTTTATTAAATGGAAGTGGGGTAAATTTTAATCCATCTCTTTCTCTCTCTCTCTCTATAATTATATATATATATATATAAGTACATTTAAAAATACGGTTATTAGCTACATTTACCTTATATCCTATAAAAAAAAAATTATCTATTATAATTATAATAAATGTATATAGTTATATAGGTTATGGTCACATGTTCTTTTAATCTTTTCTATTTTGTTATATTATATAATTTTTCTGATCTTTCTTTTATCAATATTATTATTATTATTATCACTTAATATCATATTTTTAACACAAAATACTGATAAGAGTAATATATTATATAATAATAGATATATAAACGTGACTTAGATAGTCATTTTTAATTATGTATATTATTACAACTTAATAATTGATAATAAATAAAAAAAATATATTACTTAATTAAGTTGTCATTTATTACTATTAATTATTTATCATTATTATTATATAATAATTATATCAACGTTTTTTATTTTCTTTATTATTATACTACTTATAATTAATTATTATTATTATTATTATTATATTACTATTATATTACTATTATAGTATTATTTATTTTATTTCTATAATAATTTTACTTTATACAAAAGCTAGTTTAATAAAATAATATTATTATTTATTTATTATTACAGTGTAAAAAAAAACTTAATTTTGTATTACTACATACTAAATACATTTTTTTTATACTAATATCTACATATAAAGAATTTTTTTAACACACACACACACATATATCATATATCATATATCATTATATAGACATCTCTAATTATAATAATACTATAATAACAACAGAAGAACAAAGATCTTAGATACTACTATACTAATACTAATTACAAGTAATACATAACTATATATTCTTTATATAATAATAATAATAAAATAAATAAAAGAAAAACCACCCATCTCTATTAATATTACATTTTCTTATCTTTTATTAGTATTTTATAATTTTTTTTATTTTCTAACAAACACCTCTTTAGAATCATTTAATCTAATTTTATCTTATACATATATATATATATATATATATTAGAAAAATAATGAAGATCACTAATTCTATCAAAGGTACATTCAATAAACTTAATAAAAACATTAAAGTGAATATACATTCAAAGGACGATAATAATAGTAATGATGATGATGATGACAATGACAATGACAATGACAACAACAATAATAAAAACAATGAACTAAATCATTCAGAGAAATCAAATAATAACTCTACACAACATTCTAATAAACCTGAATTAAGAGGTACTGTTTATGATACTCATACCCCTAGTCCTTTACACCAAAATATGGTTCAAAGAAAAAACTCAAAATCACAATCTTCTCAACACATTAGCAATCTGGGTCCTTGTATTAATAAAGATGAAGATATTAATGAAGATGATAGTAACGCTGCCTTTTCAGATGATGAATATGATGAGGATGAGGATGAAGATGAACTGTATGATTATGAACATGATTATGGACATGATGATGATTATTTAGAAGATGATAAATTTAACTCAGAGTATAATAATAATAATAATAATCTGAGGAAAGTTATGACCTTTTCGGATACTGTTTCTAATAGAGTTACTCTCTATGATAACTTAAACAAAGATGATCAATCTAATAGTCAATTAAGATTAGATCAATACCGTGATTTATTAGATAAGGCGAGTAACTCTAATACTACCATTCTTTTAGAATTGAATTTAGACTGCACAATCAAATATCTCAGTGATCATTTATTTATACTTCATAATAAGGAACATCTTACTGGTGAAGATGTTTCTCAATTTTTAGCTGGCTCTGAGACTGACAAAAGGGTCTTTCATAAAACTACAGAATTGCTTTTAAGAGATGATGAAAGTTATAAAATAAAGTTTTCTCTTTGTGCTAGAGAAGATCAAGAGGATCAAAATATGGAAAGTATGGAAGGTAATAATAATAATAAAGTACAAGAAGAACATATAGAAAATAATCATAATCAAAACACTCTTTCTCCAGAATACTACCATTTAGAAGCTCAAGGTGTTTTGATTCATGACGTTTTTACAAACAAACCTTCCTTTACCATGTGGATCATTAAACCTATATTTGATGTTGATGAATTAGATGAGTTACCAGACCAATTGGTTGAGAAATTAGGCTTTGGTGCTACAATTTTTAATGCTAAACTTGTTCAATTAGAAGGTATTTGTGATATAGATTCTGTCCCTCCTGACAAGACTGAAGTTTGTAGAATATGTGAAAATTCAGTGGCAGACTGGTGGCTTGAAACGCATTGTAGAATGTGTTTATATGAACACAACCTCTTTGAAAAAATTTATGATGGACAAGAACAACTAAAGGAGATAAAGGATAACCTATTAGAGTTAAAATTAAAATTAGATAGTCCAAATTCCTCTCCTTTAATAACCAGTAATGACCTTATGATTGATCCCCGCGAATTGAAAGTGCAATCCTTGTTTTCAACTTTAAATCTGTTTATTACTTATTGCGATGACTCTATAAACATCAACAACAGTGAGTTGCAAGATGTTCTCAATATGTTGAATATAAACCATATTGAATTCAAATTCTCCCCTAACTCTCAATCTAATATCCAACACGTTCAAAACTGGAAAAATAGACTTTTATCCTTGGCTATATCCATTGAGGATAATGTCTCTGAGTCTCAAGACATTTTAAAGGAGACTCTTTTAAATGCTATAAATCTGGGAGAACTCAAAGTTACTAGACTCATGAGACTAAAACACACTCAACAATATCATTTGAGATTAAAAACAGAAATCTTTATTTTAACCAATGAAGTCATTAAACAAAGAATTCAAAGTAATGTTTTAAACAAAAATTTAAATTCAGACATAAACAATCTAAGTTTAAAGGACAGCGATGTATTTTCCAATTCTCATACTCCTGTAAATATTTCACCAAGATCACAACCTACCAAAGAAGTAACCGATGAAGGTCTTCCAAAATTGTCTTTAAAAAACCAATCCAAGGAGTCTCTCTCTTCACAGTTGCAAAGTGAAAAGCTAAATGATTCCTTTTCAGCTGCCGAATCAGAACAAGACCCCTTTAGTAGTTCTTTTAACCTCAATAAATTTAAAAACACTAATGAAGACATAATTAAAAGAGAAACTTTTGGTAATAACAGCACCGCTTGTAGTGATTATTATTCAACTAATGATAGTGATTTTTGCCCTTCTAATAGGGAAAAGGTCAATTCTGATGTAAACTCTTCCTATAATATAGGATCACTTTCACCTAATTCTACTGGTGGATTCACTTCACAGCACTCACAAACTCAACAAGGCTCATCTCACAGTAACAGTAATAACACTTTTAATAAAAAGACAAAAGTAAATAAAACTAACAATATCATACCAAACATATCTGTTGCATCCTCAATTCTTAAAAGAAGATCTAGTGCCGCAAGCTCCCACCATCATTCCCAAACACCAAAAAGAGGATCTCCTTTAGTTACACATACAAAGGCTAGCAGTAACCTTCATGTACCTTCATTGTCTATAATTCAAAAAAACCCAACCACAAAGAGTGTGTTTGTCAAGTCTCCCTTAACATCCCCCTTTATGCAAGGAATTGAAACTGGTTCAACTGTTTCCTTAAATAGCAACAGTTTCACTTTAGGTAAATCTTTAATGACACCAATGTCTGAAGCTACTGATTATACTACTCCAAGTAGTCCCGGTAGTACTCACCCCTTAACTTCAAATGCTATTCTTGAATTGCATAAAAGTAGTATTGGATCAGTTTTAACTTCAGGTAACTCAAAAGTTTCCACTCCTGTTAGAAGTAATAGTAAAAATGTTTCCAACTCTAGTGGGTTGTCATCATCTATTTCAAATACATTTATTCCACAACCTAAAATTACTGATTATGAAATTATTAAACCTATATCTAAAGGTGCGTTTGGATCTGTGTTCTTAGCTAAAAGAAAGGCCACCGGTGACTATGTTTCTATTAAATGCCTTAAAAAAAATGATATGATTTCAAAAAATCAAGTGACTAATGTTAAAACAGAAAGGGCAGTAATGATCACACAAGTTGAGAAAAAATATGTTGCACATTTATATGCCACTTTCCAAAACAGTGATCACTTGTTTTTGGTGATGGAATACTTGATAGGTGGTGATTTAAGACAGCTGATTAAGATGATTGGTCCATTACCATCAAAATGGATAAAACAATACATCTCTGAAATTATTTACGGTGTAGCCGATATGCATCAAGATGGAATTGTTCACCATGATTTAAAACCAGATAACTTGTTATTGGATAGATATGGCCATATTAAATTTATTGACTTTGGATTAAGTAGACTGGGTTTGATGAATAGACAAAGGAAGGCTGAATCTGTTTCTCAAAAGAATCACTCCACTAGTTTACACAGATCAATGTACAATTCTCCTCAAAGCTCATATAGTAATCTGTTAGGATTAAATAAAACTCAATCATCTGTCTTGTCAAGAAAACCATCAGAAGATATCAAGTCTGAAAGTGGATCCTCAAACGGTTCTCATACAAATCTTTCTGGTGGGTCTAACATAAGTCCATCTGCCAATAACAATGTCAATAGTATTATGGAGGCATCCTATGTTTCAAACGATGACAAAAGAAACGCAACTTTCTCTCTTAACAAAGATTCAAACAACAGTGGACTGAATCATTTTTTGAAAAATGTTCACTCTAATGGAAATGTTCCTAGATCTACCACACCGCCAACTCCTTCCTCTTCTAAATCTACTCCAACCTCCACAGAAAATCATTCTCATGGCAGATCTACTATAGATCCAGACACTAACTATGTTATCTTTGATCCTCAACATACTAACAAAAACTTCAAGTTCATGGGAACACCGGACTATATTGCACCAGAAATTATTAAAGGGTTAAGAGAAACTCCTATGTGTGATTGGTGGTCTGTGGGTTGTATACTTTTTGAATTTCATTTTGCTTATCCACCATTCCATGGAGATTCTCCTAGTGAAGTATTTCAAAATATTTTATTAGGAAATATCAATTGGCCAAAATTTGATGACGAATATGAAGAATGTTTATTCATTACTCCACAGGCTAAGGATTTAATAATGAAACTTTTAGTAATCGATCCTACAAAGAGATTGGGTTACAATTCCATAGATGAAATAAAATATCATGAATACTTTGATGATCTGGATTGGGATAATGTTTATAATGAAGAGGCTGAATTTGTTCCTACTGTCACTCATCCTGAGGATACTGACTACTTTGATAGTAGGGGTTTAACAATAGTACCAGATTTCCACATGGATACTGAACCATTACTTAGTGAAGAAGAGTCTCTTAATGAATTTTCCAGAGATTATTTAGATGATAGACATGTCAGTGGTAATGAACCAGCAACAATAGGATCCTTTTTAAAAGAAAAAGAATTGACTACTGACGATTTATCAAAAAGTAATTTAGAATCTGTTAATGATTATAATACAAATGACAAAAGCATTGCTTCTTCTGTTGAGGGGAGTGTTAAATCTTCGGCTAGAAACAAAGACAATGAATTTGGAGCATTTAACTTTAGAAACATTAAAGCACTTGACAAAAGTAATAAAGAACTAATAAATAAATTAAAAAATGAATATTTGAACACTAACTCACCATCTAATTTAGAATCTGAAAAGGACTTTGGTGCATCCACTCAAAGAAAAAGTCTGAATAGCCAAAACATTAAAAAACATTTAAGAAATGCATCAATGACAGCCTTGTTTGGAAATATGGCGAATCCACCTTCTGCTCTCACATTGGCCCTTAATGATCAACATAAAAAATCATTAGGAAACAGTAGCATAATGTCAGTTCAAAGCGACTATGATGAATCTGATGCTGGGCATAGTATATCATCAATGGTGTTTGGTGAAAATAATACATCAAATATGAAACTGAATAATGAAAGCGGGTATGATAATGACCACAATAGTGAAAGCAACAAAGATCAAACTAAAGCAAACATCTCCACAACTTCATATTCCGTAAGTTCTCAAATGGCAACTGATGTGAAATTCAATCTACCAGTAGCTCCATCGGCTGCCACAGCGGAGGGTGATAACAATATAGGTGATAGTGTTAACTTAATAGAGCAAGAGAATGAAAGACTGGAGGCTGTAGTAAAATTACAAAATGCCAGAAAGTCTAGAAAATTCAGTGCAGTCTCTCAAAGTTTAACAGGAAATAGCAGAAGGGCATCAATTAGTTCAGCAAGCAATAGTATCTATGCCCCTTCCGGTCATTCCAACAGTGGGTATAACCTGACTGACCTGGACACTACATCAAAACATGGGCTATATCCAGCAACATTTGATAAGCACACAATGGTATTCAATCTGGATGTATTGGTGTGCGAATCCATTCCTATTCACTCTTACTTGATGACAAAGAACTTGGAGCAGTTTGGGTGTAGAGTTGTTAATGTTGCCAATGGTGATGAGTTGGTGAGAAGGGCAACGAGTGATGTGAAATTTGATCTTATTTTATCGACTTTTTTCAATTCCAAGTTGAACTGTGTAGATATCTTTAAATTGATAAGAAATACCAATGGAGCCAATTGCAACACGCCATTTGTGGTGATAACAGCCTACTATGACGAAGCGAAAAAACTGAGTGTCTTTGACAGTGTTTTAGAAAAACCTATAAGTACTTTGCAGTTGAAATCTATTTTGTCCAAGTATGCTCTTAAAAAGGCTCAAGAATGTGAAGACACTTTGATGAGTGATGTTGAGAGTGATATTTACTATGATGCTACATACAACTAAGAAAAAAAAATAAAAAATAAATAAATTTAATAGTCTTTTTATTTCTATATATATATATATATATATTATGTTATATTTGCTTCTTTATTATCGTCTTAGTTACAGCTTTTTTTTTAAAATAGATGATAATGAATTGATTAAATCTTAATTATTGTTTAATGTTAATGATATAATAACATTTTTGAGTAGTCACGTGTACAGTATCGGATATAAACATATTTACAAAAAAAAAAAAGTGAAGTTGTTAAAAAATGGAGAGAAAGAAAGAAAAAAAAAATTTTTTTATTTTTTTTTACAAAAGAGAAGAGTAAGAAGAGAAAGGAAAAAAAAAAAGAAAAAAATTTTTTTTTATATTTTTTTTTGTTCAGATATTTTATGTAGTGAAGTTCCATTACAAACAGAATTATTATGAGATATATTAATGAAGAAGATATTCAAGAAATAGCAGTATCAAAATTTCATTAATACAATTTCAAATAGTCAACTTGCAACATATTTTTTCTTATTATTATTAATCCAATTTTAAATTGAAAAATCAATATATCTTCTTTTAAAATATAACATTTAAAATAATTCAAATTCTTTGTTTAATTACTGACTAAACACTATTAATTCATACAACTACAAGTAATCACCAAAACTTAGTCTTAATTTCCGTTTTCTTTTCTTCTTCTTTTTTTTAATTTTATAATTACAACTAACTCATTAGAAAAAAAACCCCAATCAAAACTATACACCATATTCTAGTTTGGATTAATAGATTTTCATAAGATAAAACAAAAAATTATAAAAAAAACATGCCTACCATTTCTGTTTACAAGAAGGATTTATTCCAATTACTAGGTAAGGACTACACTGATGCCGAATTTGATGAATTGTGTTTTGATTTCGGTATTGAAGTTGATGAAGATACCACTGAAGAAGCTTTGAAGACTGGTGCTGAGCCTGAATTAAAGTTGGAAATTGGTGCCAACAGATATGATTTATTGTGTATTGAAGGTATTGCCCAATCTTTGAATGAATACCTTGGAAACAAGGAAGCTCCAGTTTACAAGACTTTGAAGCCAACTACTAAGTTATATGTTGAGCCATCCACTGAACAAATCAGACCATTCGCCGCCGCTGCAATCTTAAGAAACATCACCTTCACTCCAAAATCCTATGAATCCTTCATTGCTCTACAAGATAAATTACACTCCAACATCTGTAGAAACAGATCATTAGTTGCCATGGGTACTCACAACTTAGATTCCATCAAGGGACCATTCTACTACAGGGCTTTACCAAAGGACGATTTCAAATTCATTCCATTGAACCAAACTAAGGAAATGACCGGTGGTGAAATTGTTGATTTCTACAACACCCCTGAACAAAAGGGTAACTTGGGTAGATTCACTCACATCATCCAAGATTCTCCTGTTTACCCAGTTATCTTTGATTCATCTGATGTTGTTTGTTCTTTACCTCCATTGATTAACTCTGAACACAGTAAGATCAGCGTTGATACCAAGAATGTCTTTATTGAAATCACTGCTATTGACAGAACCAAGGCTCAAATTGTTTTGAACCAATTGGTTGCCATGTTCTCAAGATACTGTGAAGAGCCATTTGCCATTGAACCTGTTGAAATCGTCAGTGAACACAATAACGAATCCAGAATTACTCCAGATGTTTCCTTAAGAACTATGGAAGTTTCTAAAGCTTATGTCAATGATGCTCTAGGTTTAAACCTAGACAGCGAACAAATGGGTGCTGAACTTAAGAAAATGTCATTGTCTTCAAAGCAATCCACCAAGTCTGATGATATTTTGGAAGTTTCCATTCCAATCACCAGACCAGATGTCCTACATCCATGTGATATCATGGAAGATGTTGGAGTCGGTTATGGATTCAACAAGGTTCCAAAGGATGGCCAATTATCCAACTCTTCATTCATAGCCACTCCATTACCAATCAACAAAATTAGTGATATCTTCAGAGAAGCCTCTGCCCAATCTGGATGGGTTGAAGTTTTACCATTGACTTTATGTTCCCATGATGAAAACTTTGCCTTCTTAAACCAAAAGGACACTGGAGACAAGGTTGTTGAGTTGGCTAACCCTAAGACAGCCGAATACCAAGTTGTCAGAACTACATTACTACCAGGTATATTAAAGACTGTAAAGGAAAACAGAAAGCACAGTTTACCAATCAGAGTCTTTGAAACTGGTGATGTTGTTTTCAAAAACTTATCCTTGGAAAGAAAGGCTTATAACGAAAGACATTGGGGTGCTGTATATGTAGGTAAGACTTCCTGCTTTGAAATCATCCAAGGTTTACTAGGGAAGATCATGCAAACTTTCAGAACTGAGTGGATAGCTGACTTTGGTAAGAAATCAACCGGTAGAGGATACTGGATTGAAGAAGACCCATCCAATGGTACTTACTTCCCAGGCAGAGGTGCCAAGGTCTTTTTCAGATCTAAGGAAGGCGCTGAACCTATTGTCATTGGTGAGTGTGGTACTTTACACCCAGAAGTCATGAACAACTTCAACATCCCATACGCTGGTTCTTATGTTGAACTAAATGCTGAAGTTTTATTATAATTTTAGTAAACACTATATATATGCGATTATTTTTTTTTTTTATAAAGTTAAATTAATGATTCACTAAAAAAGTTTTCTTTTTTCTTATATTTGTAACAATGTTACCTGTTTTGGTTATTTATTAAATGAATAAATGAAGCCTTTTATCATCAGCAACTTTCTTATATAGAACAAATATATATATAACTCTTCAAAACGAAGATATAAACATTTAAAAGATTTGAGTGTTATAGGTAAACACATAGTTTATTTTCTTTTTTTACCTTTTTTGTTTTTTCTCTTGTTTTTATTTGCTGCCTTTTTTGGTCTTACAGAATCCATACTCTTCTTATGCTGTGAATCTGATTCGGAAACTTCAGTAGACTCTTCAACACTCAATGAGTTAACATCAATATCATTAGTCTCTGTTGATTCTGATAGTTTAGATACATCATCTTCTGCTTTATTAGTTTCATCTTCTGACTCATTCTTCTTAGCAGACTCTTGAACTTGCTCTTCAGCACTCTGAGTATTGTCACTAACAGCGCCATCATTCAAATTCAAAGCTTCAGTACTTCCTTCTTCTCCTCTATTGTTCTTAGTGTCTTCAAGTGAACTAATTCCAGAAAGGTTTAGATCATTTTCAATAAAGTCATCTATATCATTCTTGTTTGAAGTGGCAACAGCAGGTTCGTTTTTATTGTTCAAAGCTTCAGTTGAGGCATTATTACTTTTATTCATCAAATAATTTTGAAGTGCTGGTGATTTCATATACTCTTCATTTGCAGTTAAAAACTCTGAGTCTACAGAATACCTTAATTTGTTGACACTCTTAGGTGGTTTCAAAAAGCTGAAATCAAAAGGTTCATCATTAGTCTCTTTTTCTTTTTGAACGTCGTTAAGTGGTGTGAAGTCAGTGGCATCTATATTTGACACAGATTCATGTTCAGGTGTTTCAAACTGTTGGATGTTAGTGTTTCTCAATTTAGGTGTGGAAATTACCTCATTGACATCCATTTCCTTATCAGAAGGATTTTCATCAGGCACATCAGTTTTTTCATTGTTATCATGCTCACTGGATCTCTCTTCAATGTTATGTTCAGAAACTAGAGGTGGAGTCATCAGTTTACTCTGCTCTGTTGTAACTTCAGATGCTTCAATTGGTTTTTCTTCTTCTTTTTCAGATACTTCCGGTTCAACTTCCTCTTGATCATGTTTCACTTCTACGTCTTTTACATGATCTAAAGACTCTTGGCTCTCAAAGTCGTTTTTTACTACAGAATTTGATCTCTCATCTACTATTGGTGGCTCGGTCTGCCCTTGTTCTTCCATGAAGCTTGGATTTTCTTGGTGTTCAGTTTTCTGATCAAAACCTACCTGAGAAGATTGCAATGGTAAGTCTTTTGTTTTTGACCCATCTGAAGCTTCCCTGGATTTACCAGCATTTTTCAGCACAAATCCAATGTTTCCTGAGGCAAATCTAGGTCTGATTCCATTAAAGTTAATACTAAATGTTTCCCCTTCTCCTGTAACAGGTGAGCCTTCTGCTTCAGTACTTGAAAAGGGTGTTTTAGGTATTTCTAATGTATGTTTCATGTATTCTAAATCTGAGTGCTCATGGGCATTATTGTGTGGTGAATCTTCGAATGAAATTTTTTTGCTGGATGCATCTGATGTTCTTCCTAATTCTGGATTAGTAATATTAGAAGATACGTCTTTTTCAACCATTTCTTGCCATTCTTCCTTCTTAGGTTTCATCCACTTAGGAATCCAGGATGAAGATTTCTTTTGTTTCTTTTCGTCCTTGTTGATTTTCTTCAAAGTGTCAACTAACTCCTTTTGTTTCTTCTCTCTGTCTGGATTTGGTTTATCATCAATTTCAATAAACTCTTCACTTAAAACAGACATACCAAGTTTTTTAAGGATAACTGGTATTTTTTTTCTGTAACCCATATGACCATTGACAATATCAGAACAATCGAAATTCTCAATACCTTCACATTCAATAGCAGATATACCTGCGACGGTGGATATACCACCGGCAGTGGCTCTAAACAAATACCCTAGAATCCAATCCTTCTCTGAGTACCCATTTACAAATCTACCAGCTACAACTGATCTACACATTACTAATTCGTCTTTATCAAACACAACAGGAGAACCCAATAACACGACATTTTCAATGATGCCACACATGCCTCTTTTGCATAATTCCTTTAGACAGTAGTAAATTACTCTAGATCCTAAGGAGAATCCAACCAATGTTATAGGTCTGTCACCTAGGTTTTTCTCAATCAAATACTCTGCCAAAATAATACCTGTATTCCAAGCTCTGTCTAATGAAACATTCCATGGATTATCAATTAGATAACCCAATTTGGAAAGTGCCATCGGTAATTGAATGGCACCCATAAATGCAGTCAAAATAGTAGCACCTAGCACTTGTTGGATGGTTTGAGTTATAGCTTCACTTGCCAAAATACTCATGGTGTCACCGGTGGAACGTAAAATATCAGGCTCCCAGTTCAAAGAAAACAAATCACCCTCTACAGGATCAATTGTTGAAAACGGCAAACGCACATCATCCTCTTCACCTGTCATCCACCCGGAGATTGAAAGAATCAAGTTTAGTCTTCTGTTGTTATATAATGGCTTAAATTCAAAAGTCCTTACTGACCCCATTCTTCTGGCCATTGAAGAACGACCAATGTTAGCCCCAATGGCTGTTGAGGTTGTAGCTACAGCTGCAGTACCACCAATACCAGTCAAGAATCCGGAAAATCCTGTTATACCCACTGTGGACAATCCAGCAGCAACACCTGCTCCAATAACTGGCGCTAATAAACCACCACTTAAACCCAAAACTAATGACCCACCAACGGTCGCGAGACCAACATAAGCCATTTTTTTTTTCTTTCTGGATTTTCTTCTCTTGGTTAAAAGTTCTTCTCTTGTCAAAGTTTGGTCTTCATTTTGTTCAAGTTCCAATGTGTGAGTAATTCTCTTTTCAAACTGGTTTACTTCTTCAATGGTTATGGATAGATATTGAGCAAATTGTTTTAAAATCACTCTGGATCTAGCATCGTACCTTTCCTTTGACAAAAACAACAAAAATAAATCACATATTACAGACCATGGTACATCAATTTCAAGATTATCCTCATGTCTTATATCATCTAGAGAGATAACCTTTTCGGGTATAGAGGAGGTGGCGGAAGAATCCATGCTCTTAACCTTTGAGGACTCACTTTTTAGTCTTTCATTTTCTTCTTTTGATTCATTGGAGCTTTCATCATCATGCTCTTCATTGAACGGGTTCATTACTGTTCTTTGGATTTTTAATGCCTTCATTATATCTTCGATGTTTAACGGGTAAAGTCCCAAGTTTTCAATCATTTTAATTTCGTCTTCGTTGAATTCCATATGGTGGTATATCTTAGTCATGATTTCTTCCTTCCAATATCCATAACTTTTTTGAATGTTGTGAAGTCTTGTTGCAAGTTTTTTGTCTTTAATCATGTTGGAAGAAAGGTTTCTTGTAGCTAATTCTGCACACAAATCATTGAGTAATAAAAAAACACAACCAGCATAGGCAAATTTCTCGTTATCAGTCAAAAGCTGTTTCATTCCATTTAGTTGATTGGTACTTGCTAAATCTTCGTGAGTTATATCTCCTTCACTATCATCGCTGTCTTCGTCTTCTGCATCTTTTTCTTGTTCACTTTTCTTATCGGTAATTTCATTTTGTTTTAATTTATGAATGTCAGTATCATCAATAGTAGCTTCATCTTCTTCTGGTGTTTTTAAATTAATATTTTTATCTGTAGAACTAACGTTGTCTCGTTCACTTGCTTTGTTTCTTCCATACAGTGAGGCTGATGCAATTAGATGATCAATCTTTGCATTTGTTTTTCTTGAGGCAATGGCTTGTGTTTCATCATCGATTTTTGTATATTGGAAATGTGTTTTTTGGAAATGATCTAGATTTTTATGTAATGGTTCTTCATCATTGTTATTTTTATTATTAACATCGTCATCAAGTGCCCTCCCTCTATCTTTTTTATCGTTAAATTTATAATTGTGAGTATCCTCTACTTGCAATTTACCATCATCGTCATAGATTGCATGGTCTGCAACGGCATCCATATCTTCCCATCCAAAGCTATCATTGGATGCATTGTCATTTTGATCTGGGTCTGAAGCTTGTGTTTGTTCGCTTGTTTCATTTATTTCATTGTTAATGACATCAGAAACTTCATTATCATTTCCAACAACTGTATCTGGTTTAGAAGAAATGTTTTGTTCAGTTTCTTCATGATTTATTTCATTTTGAACGTTATCATTGCTTTCGTGGTTGTGATTGATGTCTTCAATTGATGTAGATTCAGGTATTGTTGTGTTTGAAACGCCTTCTAACAAATCAAAGGCTGATATTCTTTTGCTACTTCTGTTACTAGCCTGTCGACTTGCTTGTCGACTGTTGTTTCTGCTATTAGTTCCATGTTTAGAAAAGGGGGAAGAAAAAGTTAAAGATACGGTGTTATCATCAACTTCTTTTTTGATGTTAGTTTGATGTGACCGTTTTGTCAGCTTCAATTCTTTTAATCCTGTATCTTCTGACATTTTTCTTGTTCTTTGTTCTTTATAATGTTTTAAATATCTCTAGATTGTTACTATTAAAATATGTGCTTTTTTCTTTGTTCAAATAATGTATATATTCAGTTTATGTTGATGTAGAAAAAATTAGTTATATCTAAATATCGATCTTAATAGTCTCAATGTTCTTTTAAATCTTTAATTGTTTATTTTATCTGTTGCTGTGGATCAATATTTTCAAAAATTATTTTAGTTTATAGCTTTCTTTTTGTATTTCGAATTGGACCGTAGACCTTTTAATCCTGACAGTATTAAACAGATATATGTATATTGATTCCTTTGTCTTTAATATTTTATAAACAGGAAGGACTTGAAATGTTAATTAAGGGCAACTCTATTGGTTGTTTTTCTTTTTTCAAAACACCCCTAGATTATATTCAAACTGATATATCGATAGTATTATATATGTTATATTATAGATATTTCAGATTAATAGCTTATAAATATTCAAATGATCAATAAAACTAATTATATGTTCATTTTTCAAATAATTACTACTTTAATAATATCTATCAAATTTTAAACATCATCGTGATTATACTATAACATTTCGTGTGTATATATTTCTATAACAGTTATAAATAACTTCTATAATTTCAATTATATTTTTTTTGTATCTTTATTTTCTTGTTATAATTTACAAGCTAATTATATCCTAAAATAAATATTTGTATATATATATCAAATAGTATCATTTGACTGACACGTGTTCAATCAACAATAATAATACATGTAAAAATTTAATATATTTATAAAAAGTATTAATTAAAAAATTTTTTTATATTTAATTTTTTTTTTCCATATAATAAAATAAGAGTATATAGATAAAAAATAAATGAATGTAATAAAAAAAAAATGTATATTTATGTTGATTACCTAATCTAGCACATAATTTTTATTACATTAAAAGATATACTATAAATTACTATATTAGGAAATATGGACAGAAAATTACAAAAAAATAAAAAACATTAAACTATATTTTCAATATAAAATTTATATATCTTAAATGGGTAATTATTTCAATATATAATTATCATAATTCTTCTTTTGGTAATGACACAACTATAATATTAGCGCCAATACATCACAAGGACTATATGAAAAAAAAAAAAATCATTCATACATTAATGAGTGTTACATAATTGATTTTTAACAATGTTACTGATATATCATTTAAAATATAAATAATATCTCAGTTAATATATAAAAAGATATTCTAATTAAACATTTTATTTCAATATTAACAAGAAAGAAACACCGTTACAACAACCCAGTTACATAACAGATTTAATTAAAATGGCCCCAATTGTATGTAAATAGCAATCATTCGTTTGATTGCATTTCAGGTATATTTTTATTTATTTATTTATTTAATCATCAGATAAAGAAAAACTATTAACATTGTATTACTTCATTTAAACAAAAAAAACAGATAGAACTATCCCCATATAGTCTTAGAGATACTAGTAGAGAACACAAATTAAAAGAAAAGAATAAATTAATTGAAGAAATAAAATTGAAATGAAAAAAAGATGGTAATGACTTTTACTATAATCATTTTTTATTTTTATTTTTATTTTATTTGTACTGTTCTGAATTTGGATGTTATTTTTAATATAAATATTTTATTATTTATTTATTAAAACAAAAAAGAGGGTAAAAGTTACCAAGATTCTGTATTTTAAAAATTCACTTATTCATTCATACATTTAAAAAAATGAGTAATGTGATTGTTAATAGCAGTAAAAATCAGGTATTTTTTCATAAGATTATTTTTTCTCTTTATATCTATTAAACAATGCACAATTTTATTTTACTTTATGTTTATTATAATTTGAAAAATGAGATTGCTTTGTTTAAGAACTTGTAAAGGAGGAATAACTTGTGATTAATATTTGATATTTACTTTTTTTTCTTTTTTCTTTTGTTAAATAAAAGAATGTTTAATTATTAAGTGCTTCATAAATAATATTTTTATGATCATGCATTTAAGATGTCCTTACCCAAACTATTCAATAGTTTGAGGAAATTGAACTTTCCAAATAAAAAGAATAATAAATGTTTCAAAAGAAAAGTAATTACTAACAAATTTTCATTTATCATATCATTACATGATTTTAATTTATCAGGTGAAACATTTCTTGTACTTAATTACAATTATTCTTTTCTTTTTTGTTAAAAATAATTTGGGTTCTCTCACTAGTTTTTCTTCTATCCTTGTTTTACAGCTGTTATTTGCCTTTGTAAGGATTTAGAATTACGTGAGATTTATAAAATGTATTTTTTTATAAGTACACTGTCGATAAGAATATCGAACGTGTAATTCAAATAAACTTTTAACAAAACAAAAAAAGCTATTATTTTTTTATTAATAATAAGTAATTATTTATAAGATGTTTTTTCACCATTTTTTTAACACACTATTAAAAATGAATTCAGGCTGCTAGAAAACAAAAAATTGCTAAGACTTTCTCCATTGACGTTTCCGCTCCAGTCCAAAACGAAGTTTTCGACACTGCTGAATACGTTAAGTTCTTGATCGAAAACATCAAGGTTGAAGGTATCAAGGGTAACTTAGGTAAGTCTGTCTCTGTTAAGGAAGAAGACAATGTTGTTACTGTTGCCTCTTCTGTCAAGTTATCTGGTAAGTACTTAAAATACTTAACCAAGAAGTACTTGAAGAAGAACCAATTAAAGGACTGGGTTAAGTTCTCCGCTTCCAAGGTCAACTCTTACAAGTTATCTTTCTACAACGTTGAAGATGATGCTGAAGAAGATGTTGAAGAAATCGTTGATGTCGAATAAATTAACAGTTAGTTTTAATAAACTAGACTTTTAATTTTTTTTTACATTTCATTCTCAATTATCAAACAAAACAAAATATATAACCAAATCACAATTGTAACTTACTAGTTATTTAGTGTTTTTTTTTTTTTTAATTTTTAATTTTTTTTTTTTAAATAATCATCTATTTTTTTAGTTTTTTATTGTCTTTTGTCTCTTTATTAATTATCAATCATATTAGGAGAGATAACTATAGTAGTTGAGTGTTGTTAATAGAATTCGATGATGTTCATTGCTTATAAGCAATAATTAAAAAAACTTTCTCTCTTATATAATAAGAAGATTCTTAACTATGTTTTTTATATTTGTATGTACAGTTTTAAATGAAGTAATAGAACTAACAGTACTCTTTTACTTTATGTCATTCTACTATTAAATGTCATACAGAATATCACAATCATTCAATAAACCAAAAGAGATGATTGTTCTGATACTTTTACTTTCTAATTATTAATTAATTAAAACTAAAAAAAATCTTGTACATTAATAAATATCTTGTTATGTCCGATCACTCTTTTTGATAAATCAGAAATTTTTTTTCTGTCTTTCTTAGTAGTTTTTTTTTTTAACGATCTAATAATCTTTTCATCCTTTAGAATTATTAAATACTAATGTTGTTGAAAAAAAAAAATAAAACTATTGTAATGTTACCTACTTAAACTACTTCAAATCATTCTATGATAACAATAATAATAATTGTATAAATTCATAACAATTATATACTTCAATCTACTAAAAGATATAATAACCAAAAACATCCCAAATATATCTTTACAAACCAGTAATAACAATATATTTTCATTAAAATTAATTATCTCAGTACTATAGTTTTCCATTATTTACAGCAAAACAAATAAAAACAAAAACAATTGTCGATAGTAGAAAATTAAACCAAATCAAACAATGTCATTTTTTTCTTCACTAAGATTTCCTTCCAGAAAACAAAAAGAGGCAAATGCTTCCAGTAACAATAACAGCAATACCAACTTGCCCACCATGGGAACTTTTTACAAACAACAAGGGGCCTCCTCCAGTGGGATATTTCAAAAACAAAAACAGAGAGAGAGGGAGATGCAACAACAACAAAGAGAGAGGGAGATGCAACAGCAAAGAGAAAGAGAAATTCAACAACAGCAAAGAGAGAGAGAAATTCAGCAACAGAGAGAAAGAGAACTTCAACAACAACAAGAACAGCTCCAACTCCAACAGCAGAGAGAACGTGAGATCCAGCAGCAACAACAACAGCAACAGTTTCAGCGCGAGCAACAAATGCAAATGTTACAACAACAGCAAAAAACGGAAGATATGCAGAGCCAACATAGTACTCATTTGAATCAAGTGAGATCTCGTATGTACATGAATCAGCCAGGGGCATCTTCTAGAACGTCTGTAAAATCTAAATCCCAGCAAATGAGTCAGCAATCAATTCCAGTTTCTCAGCCTACTCTTGAAGCCATGTTTTTAAGCGAACCATTTGTCTCTGCCTCACTTGTCAAAGGATCATTTAAAACTATAGTCAAACTACCCAAGTATGTTGATTTAAAAGAATGGGTGGCATTAAATGTGTTTGAGTTTTTCACTAATCTGTCTCAATTTCATTCTGTCATTCAAGAATACATAACCCCTGAACAATACCCTACAATGAATGCAGGTCCGGGAGTTGACTACCTATGGCTTGATGCCAACAACAAAAACATAATCTTGCCTGCTAACCAGTATATAGACTTGGCATTATCATGGATCAGTAATAAAATCAATGATCGAAATTTGTTCCCTACTTCAAACGGTATACCCTTTGCTTCAAATTTTCCTCGAGACGTGCAGAGAATAATGATACAGATGTTTAGAATAATTGCTCATTTTTATTACCATCATTTCGATAAAATTGTCCACCTATCCCTTGAGGCCCATTGGAATAGTTTCTTTGCTCACTTTATAAGCTTTGTTAATGAATACAGAATTATAGACAAAAGGGAACTACTTCCTCTGCATGCTCTAATTGAAGAATTTGAAAAGCAAGGAAGAATTATTTCTTAAAATCTACAGTTCCAATAACTTTTTCCCCCAAAATTATAAAACGTTCTTTTTTTTTTTTTTTTTTGAATAAAAGCTATGTTATTATTGAAAAATATAAGCTCAATATTGGTTTAATAGTTGTATCAATTAAAGATAGGTTTAAAACTTTTGTTTTTCCATCCTTTTGGTTGAAATAGTTGTTTATTAGTATAATCAAACGCTACAATGTTGATATTAAATATACATATATATAATCAAATATAACATAATTCAAAGCACTGTTTTTTTTATTATTAATATTTTTCTTAGTTTTTATTTAATCCAAAGATTTCATTATCTAAACCTAAAAAAAACACACACAATTTTAAAGTAGAGTGTAATCACAATATTAATGTACAAATATATATATATATAAAGAAAATAAATCTATTTACAAGGACTTTTCAATTATAACAACATCAAAATTGGATTTCACCTCCACAACAATCTTAATTACTAAATAACAGCAACTTCAAAAAAGAAAGAAAAAAAAAGGCATCAGTCATTACCAGCTTGGTGTATGGCAAGCAAGATCATCATCTCTATGAGAAAAAGTATAAAGATTTCTTTACATCTTCCAAGTTCATATTTCCCTTTTCAGGAACTTCAGGGAACTTTATAGGAACATAAGCAGTGATAGCACCTTTAGAAAGTGTTTTTGTATTTTCACCGGCTCGATGTTGTTCAATTTCTTCCGCAGAATATTTATCAAGAATAGACAAAATAGTAACCATATTCTTACCCTTTTCAACCTTTTGTGGATCGTTGCTATTCAATAAACTTCTTCTAAAACTATCTAATGTCAATTCATCTTTCAAAGTTGGTGTATATCCAATTCTCTGTTTTAAATCCTTTCTAAAATTTCTAATATCTTCGGATATTGGAGAATTAGCTTTAAACTTACACTTGGCTACATTGTTTTTATATCTAAACTCAAACTCCTGTTTTAAATTTTCAATTACTGGCTTGCTATGTAAATTTACAAATTCTTCTCTTAATACACTGGCCAGTTCATCGGCATCACCAGGCAACGACCAATAAGAGTCATGAACAGAGGAAAAGACCAAGTTTTTCTTCCCACAGGCTTCAGCTGTCATTAACATATGCGAGGCATCTAAAGAATGTATAAAGTTAGGAGCAAAGGCATTGCTTTGTTTCCCTTTGTCAACTTTACTGCTTTTCTTAGTGCTTGAAAATGTCACTGTGCTGTCTGAATAAGCAATCGAAGAGTTCGAAGCTTTTCTATAAGGTTGCACTATAGGCAGTCCTAAAGGAGTTGTCCAAATAAGAGTTGAAACTTGTTCCAGCTCAACATTCTTATTTTTCAAATCAGTGGGTTTTGGTAAAATACAAGATGAAGAAATAAGTTTAGAACATTTACCTAGCCACTCCTGAGTTTTGGAAGCTGAAGAAAAAATTATATCTAAGGAATCAAAAATCTTCTTGGTAATATAAAAGCTATCATGAACAAGCATTCTTTTATTATCCATGTAATCACCTACTCTCATTAGCTGTTTTTCAACTTGAGCTCTAGCTCCATATCTAGTAACACCATAAACAGTTGTCATAACGGTTTGTTTTACCACCTTTCTGCTGATTAAATTTCTAAGTTTAGTGAGATTATCAACGTCTAGTTGATTATCATCACTATTTATATCTTCATCTATTAATCTCAAAACTTCTTCCGCAACTGTTGAATAAACGTCCTGCGGTCTCTCGGCTGGTAAAAGATTAACTTTATGTCCACCACTTTCATCATTAGCAAGAGCTGAGTAATGTTGAAGCCCATTACATGAGCCATCTTGATGAACAGGTAAATGACAGATATAATTCTGATACCCTTCAGAATGTTTTAATGCATTCACTATTTCAAAAGTGGTAGCTAAAGCTTGGAATGGATCTTCTGCAGTTTTCCAAATGGAATCCTCTCTAAGAGGAGATTCAGCATCCTTTTTCATTTCTTGCAGTTTTTCGTCAGCAAATTCAATTCTTTCAGTAAATGACTTTTTGCTTAATCCAAAACAGTTTGCATAGTGAATTTTTAACCACGTTAACCCAGATTCCCCTAATTCCTTACCGTCCCAGAAAACAACAAGAGATCTACTTAAATCATTACCTAATTGATTTAAATAGACATTCAAAGGGTAAGCTCTTCCTCTAAAATCTAGTGTGTGAGGGAAAAACATCTTTTCACCGCTAAATGCCCTTGCAACTGCAAGTTTAAAGAACTCAACACATCTAATAGTAAAACATTTCTGTCTTAAATTCAATAATTCCTTTTTTTTATGAAAGCGATCTCTCTCTGATATATCCTGGGTGGAGAAATCAGTTTTATAAATATTATTTTCGCTGTTTATATCTGTTAATTCTAGAAAATTGGCAGGAGGCACATCACCAAATGAATCTCCCGAGTTCCAAAGTTTAGATAGAACCTTGAGCATATTTTGGTTCACTGTCCAGGCAGTTCTTGATATTGTATTGACACCTTCCAAAACCGTTGGGATGTATGAATGCTTACTACTGCAAGCTAATTTTAAATACTCATTTTGTTCCCTATTATTCTGAGTTCTCAACAAATTGGATCTACTTGTCAAATAACCACCATCATTATATGTAGTCCATTTCTTTGGTTCACATAACATCGGCATATTTTGCGATACAGGTGCGTAAGCCTTTTTGGAAAAATCAATCATACTCAATAGATTTTCGTGGGGTAGTATAGAGAACCCGCTTACATTCATTTCTGGGTTTAATATTCTTTTAAAAGCTGGAACTGAGTACATTCTTTTCTTTTCAGATCCTTCAACACTAATTTTGCAGTTTTTTATAGCAATGTCAATAAGCTTAGTGCCTATAACTTTTACGGCTTTTTCCCTTAAAGAGTCATCAACATGACTGTAAAACTCGTTTTTGTTGATATCTTGTAATAATTTCTTGTACTGATAGGAAGCCGGATCTAAATTTTTCAAAGTTCCAACTAAACTCTGTTTAACTTTGTATTTGCAATAATTATCGCAAACAATATTACCAATGGAAACAGCATATGTGGTCTGTGTCTTACTTGCTTTAATCTCCTGAGATTTTATTGATCTCGTTTTATTCAGTCCAAAGCACGTAGTATCAAATACACATATAACAACTGCAGTAGTTAATGTAGATGGATCAATGGATTTGACTATTCTTTTTACAAGAGAATCAAATTTAGTGTCATCCTTCAGTGAATTTATAAAATTTATTATATGTGGAAGCATTTGTTTTTGCCACGTGATTAACATGTCAGTAACATCTTCACCATAGAACTTTGTATTTGAAAATTTAGTCAGGTTTTCTTGTTTAGTAACTCCCAAGACTTTATTCATCTGTCTAATTTTAGTTTCTAAATCTAACTCTCTAGGTATGTTAAGACTAGACATATATTCGTTAAACTTTTGTTTTATGTTTTCTTCTTTGTGTGGTATTGTTTTATAAATTTCGAAAAAATTTCTACCATCACTTTCAATAAATATTCTCTTCCATGCATCCATTTTTTTGTCATATTTCGTTTCTAAGTCTGAAAATAGACCTTCAAGGAATTTCAAAAAATGATATTTTTGCTCGATATTTAAGGTAATGCCGACTAAATGCTCACGAAGTACAGAAACATTGTCGACTAATCCGTTATCGTTCAAGGCCGTTTCTGTGTTTGTTGACAGATCTGGAGCTTCGTTTTCTTTCCAGAATTCGTTTAAATACTCTGTATACTTATTTGTATTTTCTAAAGTTAATCCTTTGCTTCGTGCTTCTTGCTCAGCTAAATGGCACAATTCACTGGAAAAGCATTTTTTAAATTCAGGGATTTCATAAAGCAGTTGGAAGACTTCTTTGCTTAAACTCATAGAATTTAAAATGTCACTGAGCTTCGGTATTAGTCCAATTTCATTAGTTAAATTAGAAACAAAGGTTTCTACTCTAGGATCAGATGCGCTTATACCTTCAAATAAATCGTTTCCGAAAATTTGCTTTGCATATGTTTCAATAATGACAGATAAAACTCTAGCATCAGTCATTTCAAGAATAGATCTGTGAGTAACTTTGTCTTCACACAGTTTTCTCTTGAGCATAAGAACATTGACCTTTTTAGGTGTTTCATTAGGCTTTGCAGAGTTTAAAAAGGAGCTTTCAGCCAGCTCAATCCATAGTTTCAAATAATCAATATAGTTCTTATTATGTGTATCCACAGAAACAAACTTTTGTTTGTTTAGTTGAATTAAAATTTCTCCAGCTAGTTTTAGATTTTTAGTAGAAAGTGAATTTTTAAAAGATATATTACCCAAATCCAATTGCAACTTATTAGTTTGAGGATCATCTAATTCAGTAAGTGTAGTCTTGTTAATAGAAGTTAAGTAATTATTGGTTTTCAAGTTCTCAGAATCAGCTGAGATGAGATTATTAGGTGAAGCGGAATCACTTGCAGGTGATGAGAAGGAGACGCCTTTGTTCTCTGCCTGTTCAGTGATTGACATATAATCTATATCAAATGTGTTGTTATTAATTGCGTTATATTCATTCAAGAAATCTAGAGGTGATTTTGAAGGCTGTTTTAAAATGAGACGTCTATTTCCTTTAGTGGTGGTGGCTTCCTCTCCGATATTGGCAGTACTGATCAATCTGCATGTCATAGTTTTCTTTGACAATGAATGCATATAGAGCCTATTGTAGCTCTTTAGTTTCAAGGTTCTAGACAACATTTTCAAAATTATAGCTCAAAGGCACACTTTTCTTCTTTTTCTTTTTTTAGATTTTAATCTTTTTCTTTATAATAATATTGTGATCTTAATGATAAGAAAAGTACTGATAATGACTTATTGTGATGATAATTGAAAATGTTCACTAACAACTAATTGAAATGCTGGTGTGGATTGCAGATATTTTGTTCTTATTTAAACTTTTAAAAAGAAAGAAAAAAAAAAGAACTTAGTGATTAACAGCAATCAATCCAAGAGATAATTTTACTAAAAATAAATACAGTTTTTGTAATAATGTATATTAAAGCAAAACAACTAAAAAACTCCATTGAAAGTAACATTCTAAGAGAAAGATAAATTATAGAAAAAAAACTCAAAAAAAAGAAAGAAAAAAAAGAAATTTCTGTCATATATTTTTTTTTCTCTCTCTCTCTCTCTCTCTCTGTGAATGTTAATTTGTTTCTTTCAATCACTTGAAAAAAAAAAATTAATAATACTTTTATTCACAATATATATAATGAATTTCATCGGATATAAATGATTATTAAAAAAAAGTAAATATATATAAATCACTCTTTATAACACCTCTTAAACCTAGTTACCGTAAGTGATGTGTTTTTTTTGTTACTATAATGATTACTCTTCTTCTTCTTCTTCTTTTTTACTTATTCAAATGTTACACTTTTGATTAAATGGTTAAGTAATAATTAATTCATATACCATATATGTATATATATGATTTATATCTATATATATATATTTAAGTAAGTGAGGAAGGTATGGGTATTCTTATATTAATATAATATTTTAATTTATTTATTTATTTTTCATTTTTAAAGTAACAAGGATGAATTGTTGTCTCCATTCTTTAAGAGAAGTCAGGGTTATCTAATTCCTCTAAATCTTGTTCTTCATCGATGGTTCCGGCATCTTGATATTCTTGATATTCAGATACCAAATCTAGCATATTAGATTCAGCCTCTGTGAACTCCATTTCATCCATACCTTCATTGATATACCAATGTAAAAATGCTTTTTTCTTAAACATCAATGAAAATTGGTTTCCAATTCTCTTGAATAGATCTTGTATAGATGTAGAATTACCTATGAATGTAGCTGACATTTCAATATCCTTTGGAGGGACTGAGCACACAGCTGATTGCACGTTATTTGGAATCCAATCAACAAAGCTGGAAGAGTCTTTATTTTGTACTTTTAACATTTCATCCTCAACTTCCTTTATTGATACATTACCTCTGAAGAAGGCAGCAGCGGCTAGATATCTTCCATTTCTAGGATCGGCTTCAGCCATCATGTTTCTGCTATCAAACAATTGTTGTGTAAGTTCAGGTACAGATAATGCTCTGAAGGATTGAGAGCCTATTGATGTTAGAGGTGCATACCCAACCATGAAGAAATGTAATCTTGGGAATGGAATTAAATTAACAGCTAATTTTCTCAAGTCTGAGTTCAATTCACCTGGGTATCTTAAGGATGTAGTAACTCCGCTCATCACGGATGACACTAGCTTATTCAATTCATTATAACCTGGAGACTTGATTTTTAAAGTGTTTTGGCAAATATTGAATAAAGCTTCATTATCAATGCAAAATGTTTCATCTGCAAATTCAATTAACTGGTGGATGGATAATGTGGCGTTGTAAGGTTCAATAACGGTGTCACTTAGCTGAGGAGATGGAACAACAGAGAATGTGGCCAACATTCTGTCTGGATATTCTTCTTTGATTCTTGAAAGTAACAAAGTACCCATTCCGGAACCTGTACCACCACCTAGAGAGTGTGATATTTGGAACCCTTGTAATGCGTCTGCCTGTTCAGCTTCCTTTCTAACAGTGTCCATGACAGAGTCAATCAAATCAGCACCTTCTGTGTAATGACCCTTGGCCCATACATTACCAGCAGAGGCTTGTCCATTGATAAAGTTGTCTGGTCTAAAGAGATTACCAATGCTTGAGTTTCTAACAGCCTCCATTGTGGCAGGTTCTAAGTCAACATTAATGCTTCTTGGAACATATCTTCCTGAAGATGCTTCATTGAAGTAAACATTTAATCCCTTTTTTTCCATAGGATTTGTACCTACATATCTTCCATCATTATCTAACCCGTGTTCAGCACAAATAGTTTCCCAAAAGTTGGTACCAATCTGGTTACCACATTGACCTGCAGATATATGAACAATTTCTCTCATTGCTCTTTTATTCTTTATAGTTTTTTGAGTGTTTGTTTTGTTTTCTTTTTTTTTTGGTTTTAAGTCTGATATTGTGTTTTAATTGTTAAAAATAACTCTTTTTGTAGTATCAGATTCTATTACTTCTTGTTTTTTTTTATTTTTTGTAATTTATTTGTTTATGTTTGTATGTTTTTTTTTTTGATTTGAAATTGGTGTGTGTGTGTGTTTATTTGTTTAATTAAATTTTTTTTCTTTCTTTCTTTTTTTTTGTTTCTCTTCTAATAACTTTTCAAATAACAACTTTAACTTTAATACATTTTTAAAAAATTACTAATCAATACATATATTTAACAGTTTTATATTGTTAAATATATAATTTGTTGAAAATATATTCTATTAATTAAACATTAGACATTGATCTGTTGTTGTTGTTGTGTTTTAGACTGTTAATAATCAAACATATCAATGTATGAGTAAGTATATATTATATAAAGTACAATTTTAATTACTAGTTATTTATTGATTAAAATTTTAACCGTCGTAATAGCTGGATTAGGAAATATAAGTATAAACAATAAAAAATCAAATAAACAATTTTTTATATAATGTTTACAAATGAAAATAGTATGTTTTTTAATATAATAAAATTTGATTTAACAACTATTTACTTTTTACTATATTTACGATTTACTTTAACAAAACAACTTTAAAAAATTATTTTTCTAAAAAAATTAAAAAGTAAAACTTTTTTGTAAACATTTTTTAGCAAAATAAAAAAAAATAATTATAATTTAACAAATTAAGAACAAGATGTAAAAACGATATTTCCTATTATAGCAATATGTACTAATAAGGACTAAGGCTAACACAAGATATATACAAAGTGTAAATCAAAGATTATATATTTTTATTGACAAAAAAAAAAAAACAGATTAAGAATTGTATGACTAATATCTTTCATATACTTTAACAATGATATTATAAATCAATGAAAGTTGAAAGGGCAAATATAAACCCTTAAGTTTATAGTATTAATTATTGTTTTTGCAGAACTTCTAGTCACATGTTTTTATAGGCTTCGCTTTGAATCTTATACTCATTGATAAATGAAAAAGCATATAAGATCTTCGAAGAAGCCATTTGTAAATTTATTATATTATCAAAAAAGGAAAAAGAGTTTGTTGTAAAAAAGTAAAAATAGAGAAAAACGGTTCACATTCATTACATCTTTATAACAATTTGTAATTAAATCCCTATCATTTTATCAAACAAATCTAAAATATGGAAATGAATAATAATAATGATAAAATCAAAAAAGAAAAAAAGACTAATTTCAAATCATTATAAGTGGTGATTAAAAATCTCTATCCTCTTTGAAAGTAATAAATTATTGAATAAGATGGTGTTGTTTTGGTTGTTTTGTATTAGATCTTTTTTTTATATTTTTAAATAAGGAAAATTCATCATTAAAAATTGTGATATAAAGCAAAAGGGAACAAGAAATATAATTACAGTGTATAGATAATCAAAATTTTTTAAAAACTATAAATTACTTGAAATAAATAAACATATATAATGAAAAAAATAAAATAGGTTCATTTGAACTTTACTTATATAGTAACATAAATAGAAGTGTTCAAAGTTGATTTTTTTTTTCTTTTAAACCATGTCTTATATAATACATTATATATTTTTTTTTTGTTATATAGCAGTTATAATATACTACTACTCCCAATAAGGGAATCATGATCTTTTATTTATTGGAAACAATATATAATAGTTGAAATATATTTTATTATTTGGGTGGTGTAAAAAAAAAAAAGAAAAGAAATGTAAATAAAGAGAGAGAAAAATAAAAAATTTTTATTTTATATTTTTCATCTTTTTCTACTGAAACTAAAAGTTTGTTTATATTATTTTTTATACTTTACACGTGACCATATACGAAACTAAATACCTATAATATAGACAATACATATTCGTTACAATTATTATTATTACTATTTTTTTTCTTAAGGTAATTTATAAATAGTTTTGTTGTTAAGAACCTATTATTATTGATAACAAATATAATTTCACATTGTTATTTGTAATTTACATTAATGAAAGACACACAATTTAATATAATCTTTAAAACTTGAAGGTTTAAATACCATTACTTTTATTGATAACTAATAGCTCTACAGAAATAATTCATACTGCTTATATTTGTTTAGATTAAATATTTCACATATAACCAAAAAAAAAAACACACACACACAAAGTTAAAAATACCGTTTTTTTAGTAATATTACCAAACAAACATCTAACCAAATGCCTGCACCACCACCACCACCGCCACCAATGATGGGTGGAATGACATCCAATGCTTCAGCACCTTCGATGCCTGATAGAGGTGCTTTATTAGCCAGTATTCAATTGGGAACAAAACTAAAAAAGACAGAAACAGATGATAGAAGTGCTCCAAAGGTTGGTGGAGGGGTTGTTGAGAGTAATAACAAATCCAACATCTCATCCTCTGCTCCAAGAATTCCTAAAGCCACCAATGAAGCTCAGTCATTTGATCAGCCAAATGGTTTAGCTGCTATTTTGCAAGGAGCCATAAGCGCTAAAAAACTGCACCATGTAGAGACCCCACAATCATCAGCTGCTCCACCTATTCCTGCTTCTCTCCCTTCTATACCCCCTTCACTTCCTAAATCCACACCTAAGGCCCCATCACTACCCACTGAAACGGATTCTTTACCAAAAGCACCACCACTACCATCATCCATGCCAAGTGCGCCACCATTACCATCATCCGTGCCAAGTGCACCACCATTACCATCATCCATGCCAAGTGCACCACCATTACCATCATCAATACCAAGTGCACCAGCTATACCATCATCTATGCCAAGTGCCCCACCATTACCTACTTTAAATAATTCTCAACCTAAAGCGGAAAATAATACCAGCTCTCCAGCAGTTAGCGCTATTCCAGGCGGTTTGCCATTTTTAGCTGAAATAAGACAGAGAAACACCGACAATACAGATGATGAAGAAAATGAAGAAAATCAACATACCCCACTTAAAACAAGTGTTCCACCATCGCTGCAGTCATCAGCCCCTAGCGCACCACCACTACCTAATGCCATGCCAAGTGCACCACCGCTACCATCATCCATACCTAGCGCACCACCAATGCCTTCATCTATTCCAAGTGCACCACCAATGCCTTCATCTATTCCAAGTGCACCAGCCATACCATCATCCATACCTAGCGCACCACCAATGCCTTCATCTATGCCAAGTGCACCACCGCTACCATCGTCTATGCCAAGTGCACCACCACTACCTAATGCAATGCCAAGTGCACCAGCCATACCATCAGTAATACCTAGTGCACCACCAATGCCTTCATCAATACCTAGTGCACCAAAATTACCATCATCAATACCTAGTGCACCACAGCTACCTTCAAACAATAACCATTCTTTATCAGAAAATAAATCTAAAACACCAGCTCCCAGTGTTAACTCTACACCAGGAGGAATGTTACCCTTTTTGGCAGAAATCGAAAAGAAAAGAGATGACAGCCATGTTATTGATGAAAAGGATGTTGCAAAAGCAGCATCTACTGGAAGTGCTAATATGAAGCCTGTCACTGATGAAGATATTTTAAATAATAGCTCTAAGGCAAACAAACATGACCAGCATAAAATTCCATCATCAATGCCAAGTGCACCAGCTATACCCTCATTCATGCCTAATGCACCAGCTATTCCACCATCTATGCCTAGTGCACCACCATTGCCATCATCTATGCCAAGTGCACCAGCTATACCATCAGCTATGCCTAGTGCGCCACCACTACCATCAGCAGTACCTAATGCACCACCACTACCATCATCAATGCCTAGTGCACCAGCCATAACAGAGATTCCAGCACAAACAGCTGCCACTAGTGGTAAATTACCATCAACTTCATCTTTTGGTTTGCCACCAGTACCAAGTATGGCAACTAACAGCTCATATGACAATTTTACCAGTCAGAACAATTACAATCAAGACAGTGGACATAATGATAGACTAGATCCTATTGTAGGTGAGACTTCAAAAGCTAATATAAACACCAAGAAGGCTGCACCACCACCACCACCACCTTCAATGGTATCTTCAACAAACATGAATGAAAGGATACATAGTGAACATAACATACATGATGGATACAATGACAGTCAAGCACAGAACAGCAATAGTATCAGTGCAGAACATACAGCAAACAACTATAGAAGTAGACTCTTTGGAGGCGGTTCTCATGAAGACTCCAGCGGGAACGACTCTGGAGCTTCAGATAGATTTGGAAGACCGGATGAATCTATTGTTGATGCATCTCAATACACCAACAGAGCAGGTCACAGCGGCAAATACGAGGATGTGGCTATTCCAGATGCTGGAAGATTCAAGTTTGCCAGTGAAAGGGAAATACCTGTTCCTAGACCGTTCATGGGTAAAACAAAGCTTTATCCGAGTGGTAGAGGTAGCTCAGTTCCATTGAATTTGAAAATATACGCTAAATAACGATCTGAATAAAATGATAAATAAAACTTATATATAGATTGCAAGATTGTATTAAACAAAGACAAAAACAGATCTTAATCACATTTTCAACATTGATATCTTTTTTATTTTTTTCTTTTTACCATTATCAAGTGAAATTATATAAACCTTGAGGACTACTTTTTTGTTAACTTCTTTAGTTCAATCACGTGTGTTGATTATTTTTACGACTTGTTTTATTTCCACCCATACATTTTTCTTAGAAATAAAATAAAAAAAGAATAACGGTGGGAATTTACTTTTAAGAGATAGATTGAATTATTAGGTAATTATTAATTTCATGACACTTTTATTCCTCCCTTCATATAACATCATTATTGAACAAAAACAACCTGATTTTGTTGAATCAAAAGAAAAAGAGAAAACTACTCCACACAATAGATATTTAAAACTAGAGTGAAAACCTCAAACCCAATAAAATTAGTTTTAATCATTCTTTTTATTAAAATATAAAATGACAGGAAGCGTGAAAACAGAAAACGAAAAAGCACAGCCAGAGTTAGGATTAACAGGGAGAAAGATAATTTATGATGAGAATGGAAAGCCATGCAGATCTTGCAATACATTGTTGGATTTCCAATTTGCCACTGGTAAGATATCAACTCCAACAATGAATAAAGAAAAACAAGGAACTGAAACAGAGAAGGGAACAGTTAAGAAACCAACACAGGAAACTACTCCCGTTACTACAGATTCACCATTGAACAAACAGGTTGCAAGCAATACAGAGATGTCCTCTACTGGGTCTAAATACAGAGAAGATCCTCCTGATGTTGAAAAGCTAGGAAATGCATCATGGACTTTTATTCATTCATTATGTTCCAAGTATCCTAGTGAGCCCAGCAGAGAGGACAAGAGAGAAATCGAAAGTTTTTTCAACTTGTTGGGAAGAATGTATCCGTGTGATTGGTGTGCTAAGGATTTTAGATCATACTTAATGAAACATAAAGTGGAGAGCAATAGTAATGAAGAGCTGAACAAGTGGCTATGTGGTGCACATAATGAAGTCAACAGAAAACTAGGAAAAAAGGAGTTTGATTGCAATTTGTGGAAAAAGAGATGGAAAGACGGTTGGGATTAGACTCTTTAAAAAATAATAAAACAAATTAAAAAACAATAAAGAAAAAAAAGAACGGGGATAAATAAAATTACTTACAAAGATGTAGTTTTTTTTTTCTGATAGAACTCTTCCTATATCTCTTTAATATATGGATTGTCTAAATCATCTTCAGATTTTATGTGCATCAATAGCTACCGTTATATAGTTTTTGTTGAACGTAATGATATCCATGTATTGTTTAAAGTCCGTTCTTAGAACATATCATCATCTGTATATAGTTTTCTATGAGAGTTCATAGTATTAATTTTTTTTTTTCTTTAAACAACTGTGGTGTTAATTGATAATTAAAGACACTTATTGTAGGAACTGGGGGGTTTATTTTTTTTCATATAATTAAAGATGTGGTGTACTTAATTGTTTTTACAAAAGAAAAATAAATAAGTAACATTTAGTACCGATGAGAAGTTACGTTGAGTTTTTTTTTTTTTTAAATGATTTTACTTCAAGACGTGATCACAAGTGAGTGAAGTTAGAATGGTCATTAACCAAAGAAAAATAGAAGTTAAAAATATTTTAAACAATTATAGGAAAATGAAGAAGTTAAAAAAAATTACCAATAATAATAATCTTTTCTTGGTTATTTTGAAAAAAAAACATGAAGTGCTAAGTTTTAATAAAATAACAAAAATAAAATAAAATCATTTTTAATACCCTTAATTATTAACTTTTAACTTACTAACTGAATAAATGAAATGAAAAAAAACGAAGTTCTAAATTGTTATTTTTAAAATTAGAGAAGTTAAAAAAATTAAATAAAAGATATATTTATTTTACATGTATTCATTTTTATCACATATATTCTTATATATTGGTTTAAATTAAGAACTAACAAATATTAATCCTTAATTATAATAAAAAAAAAAAGTAACTCTGTTAGAGATTTATATATTATATAAATAAAGCATTGGATAGTTATCACAACATATTTAAAAAGGATTTTATGTTTAATGTTTAAATTTACTAAAGATGATATTAAAAATATATAATTTTAAAGGAAATAAACAATACAAAAACCATCTTACTTTATATTATATACAAATCATTTGTGTATTATAACATTACTGTGTTAATCAAGTAACATAAATTTAAATTAAAATTATAAAAAAATAGAAAAAAAATAAAATGTCCTCTTACGCTTTATCTCAAAAACACTACGCTTTATCTCAAAAACACTACGACTTAACCAACAACTCTTTAACCATTGAAGGTGATGAAGTTGTTGAATATATTTTACAAGAACAATTAAGAGAAAGACACTCCATTTGTTGTATTGCCTCTGAAAATGTCACCACCACTTCCATTTGGGAAGCCAGTAGCAGTATCTGTAATAACAAGTATGCTGAAGGATACCCAGGATCTAGATACTATGGATCCTGTCAATTTGTTGATAAGATTGAAACTGTCTGTCAACAAAGAGCCCTAAAGGCCTTTGGTGTCACTGCTGAAAACTGGGGTGTCAATGTTCAAGCATTAGCCGGTTCTGTTGCCAACTTTGAAGTCTACTCTGCTTTATTAAAGCCACATGAAAGAATCATGGGTTTATACTTGCCAGACGGTGGTCATTTATCCCACGGATACCAAACTGAACAAAGACCTATTTCTGCCACTGCTAAGTACTTTGAATCCATGCCATACAGAGTTGATCCAGAAACCCAATTGATTGACTATGAAACTTTAGCCAAGAACGTTCAATTATACAGACCAAAGATTTTAGTAGCTGGTACTTCAGCTTACTGTAGATTGATTGATTACAAGAAGATGAGAGAGATTGCTGACTCTGTTGGTGCTTACTTAATGGTTGATATGGCTCACATTGCTGGGTTAGTCGCTGCCGGTGTTATTCCATCTCCATTTGAATATGCTGATATTGTCACCACCACCACCCACAAGTCCTTGAGAGGTCCAAGAGGTGCTATGATCTTCTTCAGAAGGGGTGTCAGATCATACAAGAAGAACGGTGATGCCGTTTACTTTGACTTGGAAAACCCAATCAACTTCTCTGTCTTCCCAGGTTCCCAAGGTGGTCCATTCCAATCTACCATTGCCGCATTGGCTGTTGCTTTGAAGCAAGTTGACTCTGAGGAATTCAAGCAATACCAAGCTTTAGTCTTGAAGAACGCCAAGGCTCTAGAAGAAACATTCAAAACCCACGGTTACAAGCTTGTCACCAATGGTACTGACACCCATATGGTTTTAGTCTCCTTGAGAGAAAAGGGCACTGATGGTGCCAGAGTTGAATATGTCTGTGAAAAGGCCAACATCACTTTGAACAAGAACTCCATTCCACATGACTCCTCCAAGTCTGCTATTGTTCCAGGTGGTATCAGAATCGGTGCCCCATCTATGACCACTAGAGGTATGGGTGTTGAAGACTTTGTCAAGATTGCTGAATATGTCAACAAGGCTGTTGAGTTTGCCGTGCAATTACAAGCCTCTCTACCTAAGGAGGCCAACAAGTTGAAGGACTTCAAGAGCAAGGTTGATGAGGGACACCCAGAATTGGAAGCTATGAAGAAGGAAATCTACGAATGGGCTGGCTCATTCCCACTTCCAACCACTGCCTTCTGGGCCGGTTTGGAAAAGGAATACTTGGCCAAGAAACAATAAATGTTTTTGTAAAAGAAAAAAAAAAAAAAATACGTACAATGGGTTCTTTCAACTCCTTGTGTTTTCTCTTTTTATTAAACAAAATAAATGAAAATAAAAAAAATTAAAATCAATATTAATAATTTAGGAATATTATATATAAATATGTTATCTTTTTTTCTTTTTTTTTATTTATTTATTTTTAGATAAAATATATTAATGATAATAACCATATGAGTTTTTTGTTTTTAAAATTGCTTGAACCTATATATAGCCGTTTGATCTTATCTGATAAGAAATTCTTTTAAATACACTATAGTCTGAAGTGTAGCTATGTTTCATTATTAAATCTAAAAACGTAGCATACCTTTTTTATTTTTGAAAAAATATACAATACAATAAAACAAAAATCATGTATTAAGAAATATCAAAGATTGCTTTCTTCGATTCTAAAAAGCCGTGTTTTCGTTGTTTTCTTCTTTTCTTAACAAAATGGACAAATGACATGATAGAAATGATGAATCACTCTTAGAAATTATCCATTTATAGCTATAGTATTTTAATTATAGTTAGATAGTTGTATATAGATATGATATAACAGAAAGGATGATCATTACTGAACTTACAGAAACATTTCATTAACAGTTACAATATAATCCATTTGAAGATATTAATACAAAAAAATAATTACAACAAGGTTGATGTTGATGGTGAGTATGCAAGAAATTAAAAAAGAGATGTAAAGAGAAGCAAAAGAAAAGAAGATAAAAGATAAAAGAGAGAAGAGAGAATAATGTTTTGAAACACTTTTCTCTTTTAATAATTAATAAAACCTTTTAAATTGAAAAAACAAAAAAATTAAAAAAAAAAAAATAAAAAATTTGAAATGCTATTTTATGAACTAATATTTTTTGGCGTTGATTTCATTTAAGTAATCAAACCCATCTGTTTCAATAATGGAGTTCATCTTTCTATGCGTATGCACACTGTTTCTTCCGTTAATCTTGCCATCAATGTCTCTGTTGGTTTGATTGCTTTCCAAATCAGCGCTGTTGATGTTGTTGTTTGTAGGGAATCCCTTGGCCATTTGTTCCTTGATGATCTGGTTTTCACGGTCCAGTCTTTCGTCATTGAGTTGCATGACTGTCTTTTCACTGTCCCTGGCCATACTGTTTCTAATACTGTCAGACCCGTATTTGCTGCTGGAGTTGTCGTTGTGGCTGTAGTTGTTGGAGCTGTTTCTGGCAGCTGAGGTGTTGGGGTTATGATAACTACCAAAGTCATCGCTTTTGAATTTTTTACCAAACACATCAACCCACAACCATCTAACCAGCTTGTTATGTTTTATATCCACAACTACCCTCCCTTGAGAATCCAAGTAGGTTTCCTTCTTAGGCTTGATCAAAAAGAAATACATTAGCCATAAACATAAAATCAACAACGGAATACCCACACCCAAAACCACACCCAAAACAATCCTTTTGTTTTTTGCAGATATATGATGTTTGGCCCTTGTTGAGTAGTGTGTTTGAGTTGAGGTTAATGTCAAGTATACTTGCGTTATGACAACCTCCCCATTGGATGTGAATGTGGACAGACTCTCAACGACATTACGACTGGTCTCAGTGGAAAACTCAGTCACATAACTAGAGCTCATAGTATCATCAAAGCTTGATGAACTTGTGAATGAAGATGTGGAAAGTGTGGAAAATGTCGATGTAGGCATAACAGATATGGAGGTATTACTTGTAGGTGTGAAATCAGAAGTAGTTGTAGATGTGGAAGAAGTAGAAGAAGATGTGGTGGAAAAACTGGTTGAACTTATAGAAGAGGAAGTACTTGAAGTGGAGTTGAAGTTGAAAAAGGAGTTAGTAGTCCTTTCACTACTAGTTGATATGGTTGAACTGTCGACATTATCAGATGAAGTGGATGAAGATATAGATGAAGTTGATTGTAGAGTTAAAGAATCTGAAAAAATCGCTGATGATGATAATGATAATGATGATGATGATGATGTGGCAGTAGATGAAGAAGAAGAAGAAGATACTTCTGATGTTGTATTTGCAAAAGAATTACTGAATATGGAGGGCGATGAGAATGTTAAATCTGTTGACGCCTGTGCGGTAGCTTGTGCTGATATATGTAAAGCCAGAATTGAGTTTATTATCACCAATCTTGTAAACAGAAGTGGATTCATTGTCAATTATTATATCTTTTTTTTTATATTATTTATTTATTTTAAATATGATCTTTGTTGTTGTTATATTTTATTTACAGTCTATATTACTGGGGTGTTGTTGTTGTTATGTATTATGTATTAACTTTTAAAAAAAAATATAGAAAGTGAAATATTATATATATATGTATAAATATATATATATTTATTATAAAAAAAAAAAGTCAGTCCGGGGTTATTAGTGTTTTCAAAGTCTATATTAGTAATAATAATAATAAAAAAAATAAAATATATTTACTTAATATATTTTTTATAGAACTAGTAGTAGTAGTTATTATTAAAAAAAAAAAAAAGGTAATAGGTAATAGTAGTAATAGTAAGTAATTGGTATTCTTACTATAAGTTATATTATATATTTATATTTATTTATTGTTAGAGTAATACTAATCTCATTCGGTTACTTACTTACTTATTAATATCTAACTCTCTATTATTTATTATTTATTTATTAATAATTTAATGTAATAATGTTAGATTTTATCCATATAATATAATATTATAATATAATATAAGTTCTTCTTCTTTTATATATATATATATAGGTGAGAAATAAAGATAATTATTTAATTTTTCATCATTCTTTTTATACTTACTACTTATTATTATTTTATTACTACTTAATAAAAAATTTTATATAATTATATTTATGGTTTAAATTTAGAAGTAAATACTATATATAATAAAATTATTGATCTACTATTTTTTTTATTTTGTTAAATAATAATAGTATAATACATATAATAATATAAAAGATCTAATAAAAAGTACTTATATCATATTATTATTATTATATGTTATTATTATGTAGAATAAATAAATAAATTATAAAAATAAAGGACATAATATATTTATATACTATAAATAATATATATAATATATAGTATTTAGTAATTATACACACCTATATATATTATATTATATATCTCTATCTAATTATAATATAATAATAATATGTTTCAAGAATGTTATATATATATATATATATACTAGTCAAAACAATATTATCCTAATATAAGAATATTATCTTAGTAATATTTAATAATATAATGTGTAAATCATTATATTCTATTATATCTATATCTTATAATATCTTATAAATAATATCATATTATACGTGTAATATTATTAACTATAATTATTACATTGATTAAACAAATATATAAACTCTTATAATAATTAATGAATACTTAATAATAATAATAAGTAATAGTAATATTTATTCTATTATTATTATTATAAATATATATCACATGACCTTATTTATATAATTAGTTATAATTAAAGATAAAAAGTAAATAAAAGTAAAAAATTTTCATATATATCTCAAATATATATTGAAACGTTTCTTTTTTTTTTTCTATTATTCTTATTACTATATTAGATATATACCTACATCTTAATAATAATTTATATATATATTGTTCCAAATGGAGTAATATATACTAAATATCTATTCTATATTGTAATAATAATAAATATTATTATTATGATATATTAAACTAATATATAACAGTAATAATATCTAATAAGGTAACAAGGTAAAAAAAGACTTTTTTATTCATAATTATGAAATTTCTTTTTTTTTACAAACATTAAATATAATTTTTGATAATAAAAAATTAAAAAATAAACTTAATATCTTCATCTTGTTGTAATATTAGACTAGTTTATTTTTTAGTTTAAATAACTTATATCATTAAGACAATCACTAACATCTAAATAATAAATATATTACTTTTTTATTTAAACAAGAATTACAATAAAAGACAATTAAGGAATCACTTAACCAAGAATAAAAAAAAATAATTAAAAATAAATCTACATTATTATTATACTATTGATATTGAACTTCTTCTTTCTATCTGTTTCTTTTTTTTCTTATATTCAATAAACTGTTTTTAAAAAGAGAGAAAAAAGAGAGTAACTTTTGAAATAAAGTTTTTTTTTTAGAAAATAACCAAGCACTGTAATAGTATATACATACATATATATATATAGTTATTACAACATATAAACAGTCTTTATAAAAACTAAATAAGAAGAGAAAACTGTTATTAATTACCAGCATAACTGCAGTAATATTATAAACATATAACAACTTCAAAGAAATACTCATTCTTATTAGAAAAAACTACATATAACAAACAAAGAAAGATTTTTTTTTTACACCCACACACACACTCAGTACTAATTACAAAAAAAAGAAAAAAAAAGAAAATGAGTCCTAATAGTGTTATAAGAAGTGATAGAACTGCTGAGTTTCATACTCTCGAAAGAGAACAAAGATTTATAAACCCTCCAAAGGACAGATTGACAAAGGATGACTACCCTCTTTTGAAGGAAGCCATTGAACCTCATGTTGAGTCATTTAACTGTATCACTGAACAATACAATGATCCTGCCAATGGTCTTTTAAACCTAGCCCTGAAGGATATCGGTTCAAAAGTTGTCTATGCAAACGACAACAAACTATCCCTCTCTGTTGAACAAGTCTCTATTAGTAAACCTATGCAAGGTCGTTCCGCTGACAGCAACTCTGCAAGCGATGTCATCTATCCTGCTGAAGTTAGACAAAAGCTATCCACCTACAAGGGTAACTTGTTATTAAAATTGAAATGGAATGTCAATGACGGTGAAGAATCCTTCTCTGAAATTAGACAATGTGGTGGTTTGCCTGTCATGTTGCAATCTAACAGATGTCATTTAGACGGCCTCTCTCCATACGAACTTACTCAAAAGAGAGAAGAGTCAGATGAGCTAGGTGGTTATTTTATCATCAATGGTATTGAAAAGTTAATCAGAATGTTGGTTGTCCAAAGAAGAAACCACCCTATGGCCCTTATCAGACCTAGTTTTGCCAACAGAGGTAACTCTTACTCCCATTTTGGTGTTCAAATAAGATGCTGTAGACCTGACCAAACTTCTCAAACTAATGTCTTGCACTACTTAAATGACGGTAACGTCAACTTGAGATTCTCCTGGAGAAAAAATGAATATCTAGTCCCTGTTGTTTTAATCTTAAAGGCCCTTACTGAATCCAACAACGATAAACAAATCTTTGACGGTATTTGTGGTACTTCTGATTTAAACAACTCATTCTTAACCGATAGATTGGAACTATTGCTAAGAGGTTTCAAAAAGAGATACCCTAACTTACATAACAGAACCCAAATCCTTCAATATTTAGGTGACAAGTTCAGAGTTGTCTTCCAAGCTGACGAAGGTATGTCTGATTTCCAAGTTGGTGAAATGGTTTTAAACAGAATCATCTTAGTCCACTTAAACAACTGGGACAGCGAATCCTTTGATATCAACGAGTCTGATCTTTCTGCTAATGAAGCCAAGTCTCAAATGATCATGTTCATGATTAGAAAACTCTACTCATTAGTAGCCGGAGATTGCTCTCCTGATAATCC
>JAJMDK010000036.1:606-15997 GCA_030573515.1 Hanseniaspora jakobsenii
ACCAGGTATAAATACTCTTTATTTCATGACTAAAAATAATGGAACATTAAGTTTTAATTTAAACTACATTCCACTACCTAATAACAAGCCTATACACTTGTGTTTGTTAGTTGCCAGTGACTCTCCATTGAAGTATGATACCAATGACAAGAATGAATATAATTTAAACCCTTCTGAACACTTGAAACTAGCCATTCAAAAGTTGCAAGTTGCAGGGAGATTAGCTCAAGCTTATACTAATGAACAGATGTATAGAAATGGCTATTCACAAAGGACCATGCAATTCGTAGAGGAGTTTTCTCCATCATATTCCTACAGACAAAGTAATGGCTCCAGTGCTAGATCTAACATCAAAATACATATATTGAAAAGCTCATACACTACCAAACAAATACAAGATCCAGATATCGCTCAGCAAAATCCTAATGGTAAAAACACAGGTAAGCTCTTTGATATTGCCATTGAGGAGATCAACAAATATGACGGTGGTAAATTGATAGCAAACTATTCTCCATCAAACCCTATCCAAGCTGCTGTCATCTTCCTTGACACCAAATATGACCAGAGTCGTAACTTAATCTTGGGCCATGCTGCCCTTGGAGGGGGTAATGATTTAGTCAAATTAGCCATCTTTGGATCTCATGGGATATACTGTTGGCCCTCATACTGGGAAGATCTAACAAGCATTATGTTGAACAACAATAAAGTTGTCGATAATGGTTTAGCTGTGTCTAATGACAATGGAGAGGCTGCTACTGTCTTTGAGACTTTTTCTACCACTTTAGGGGCCTTTGTCCATGAGGTTGGACATTCCCTGTCACTCCCTCATAGACCTTATGGTGTTATGCTAAGAGACTACATTGTCCTTCACAGATCTTTTATGTCCAGGGAAGTCTCTGGTCTTGGAAACAACTACTCCAAATCTAAATTTATTCAAAATCGTGCTTTTGTCCCTAATGATGAATGTTGTTGGCATCCATTAGACTTGATAAGATTCAAAAACCATGAATGCTTTAGATTGCCTACTGATTTAAAGCTCCTTGATCAATCATCTACAAATGTCAAAGTGTCTCCAAATAAGCAAAGCTTGATTTTAAACAACAAAACAGGTGGAATCTATGCTATAGAAATCCAGGATTTAAAGACTGGAGATCAATTGAGTAGAGGGTGGCATATTTACAAAGAGCCTAACACAGATGTTATTACATTGAATATCCAAAGGGATATTGTTGAAAAAAGCAATCTTGATTTGAAGGACATTGCGTTGGAAGTCTTTGCAAGAAACTCATCCCCTATGAAAATTGCAAGCTTGTCTACATTCATTAACGAGTCTACATTGAACATTGCAGGCAAACAAGTTTCCAAATCTGTTTTATACGGTAGTGAAACAAACAAACCAGTTTATTGTCTTTTCCCTCAGGGAGCTTCTACTCAAATAGCCAGAGTCATAATCTATCATGGTGGTGCCATTGACGGGTTTAAAATATTCTTTGCCAATGGGGGAAATTTCTTGATAGGAAATGAAACAAACAATTTCTCCACTTTTGACCTTAAAAATCAGTCTATTGGAAAGCTGGCCATCAGAAGTGGTCAGTGGATTGATGCTGTTCAGTTCTTCAGTAATCAAGGCATTCCGTTAACTCCATTGGTTGGTAACACTAACGGAGGTAGTGCACATACTTTGGAAGGACCTATGGTTGGGATCTACGGTAGTTGTTCAAGATGGTTGGATGGTATTGGTGTACTGTTCTAAGTTTTGCCCCCATTTATTTTCTAGCCTTATTCATTATTATTTTATTTGGCTTCTGATGCGTTTTTATTGAGACTAGATTATGACATCTTCTTTTACTTCTTCCTTCCTCTTTTTCTTTAAAATAGTGAGTAGATATTACATATACTATATTTATCAATTGATTAATTAATTAAAATGATTTTCGGAAGTCACGTTTTTTCTCTTTCCCCCTTCCAATTTTTTTTTTATTTTTACGTTTTTTATACGTTTTTTTTTCCACTTTTTTCTATTTTTCCTACGAATACGATAAAATAAAAAAAATTATTATTCAAGAAGAAGGAGAAAAAAATTTTTTTTTTTTTTTTAATTAAATTCCTCATTATTAATATGTTTTCCTTAAAAGTCAAACTATTGTTAATGAACAAGTTTTTTTTAATTATATATATACATATATTATCACATAATCTATTAGATTAGTTTCTTTTTAAAACGTTCAATAAAAGCATTGTTAAAGAGAAAAGTAAAAGAAAAAAGGAAAAAGGAAACAGTAAATAAAAACCAAAACATTATAACTATATACCAAGCAACTCATTGAAATCATGGCTGGCTCTCATAGAAAATCCAAAAAGAAAGGTAGTAACTCAAACACACCTAAAAACGTCATTGTAGCTAATAAACAAGTTACAAATGAAGTTCCACCAAAATCATCAGACTCTAATATGACTGAGGTTTCTGATGCTGATAAAACAGAAACAACATTGTCATCTTCAAATGACAACATTGAAAAACTCTCAAATAGTAACAAAGCAAACACTGAGGAATTTGAACAGTTTTACAATAAAGCCCTTGAACAATACATGTTACTAAAAGAAAACAAAGACAGTTTGAAAAGAGAAAGCAAGTACTACAGAACTACTAAGAGCTTTGTAAAAGGAATCTATAAGTTTTTCTTGTGCTTGTTTTTAATATATCTACTGAAAATTTATATTGTGTACCAAATGAGAAAGTATATCAGCATTTCCAATGTTATGCCAGAGGTAGTCACCAAGAGCTACAATTCTTTCAGATTATATGTTTTAATTGGTTTCCAAAACATAATCAATTTCTTACAAAAACATCTTGGAGTATTGAATAATCTAAAGTTAAAGAATGAAAAGGCTCTTTTAGTAGACAATGTTGTTACTGAGTTTCAAAACAAATCCTTCAGATCAAATCTAGACACTGTTCTTTTAACAATTAAATTAGTCATCGATATCATTGTTGATTATTTAAAGAAATTATTGCCACCAAGGGTTATTCTTCTTCATAGCCAAGTATCACATTGCTTAAAGAGTTACTTGAATGTATTCTACCAAAGGGTCTTTGTTGAAATAAATAATTTATGGAAGCATTATCATTTAACCAGCCACACATCTGTGTCTACTCACTTAAAATGCTTCATAAACTATATGAAATGTCTCATTGATTCTTTACTAGAAGAAATCAAAAACATTGTATTCTAAAAAAATAATTTTAAAAAAAATTAAAAGACTTTATCTATATGATAACACTATCTTTTATTTTATTCTCTTTAATAATTTATATACATGTATATATATGATATGTATTAATAAAACTAAAACCATATGAACTAATTACATTTCTGATAAACAAAAATTGCATAAAAATCGACATTTAAATGATATAAGTGCTAATATTTACAATACGTTCTTTTTCTTATTAGCAAAACATCAAGACTCTCTGCTCACCTCTTATTCCTTTTTCTAATCTCTGTATTTGACTCATTCATTTAAAAATAAAGTAAACAATAACTGCTTCTATTATTCAATAGATTATAGATATATAATATAAAACTAAGAAAAAGTATAATAAATAATCATCAGATTTATATCAATATATTTAATTAAAATTTATGATATATACATAAATTAAAAATAGTAAAATCTAAAAGGGGTAATCTCACTATAAACAAAATATCAGTAGCTATTAACAAAATGTTTCAGTTTATCATTCAATAATTTTTTTTTTTTTTTTCTCTCTCTCTCTGTCTTTCTCCACTAAAGAAAAATCAAAAAAGAAGAAGAAGAAGAAGAAGAAAAAAAATAATCTCAATAATAATTCATACAAACATACACACACACATAGAGATCACTCCTTTTGATAGATAGGTGTCTATAGCAATTGCAAATTTGTATTATAATTATATATGTATATATACACATCAAGATATTAAGAACCATATATACTATATAGAGAGATACTGATATTGATACCAAAACATTCTTTTTACTTTAAAATAATACTTAAATAACACACCAACACTACTACATAAAAATTTGAAATTTAACCATTAAAGACTAAGGAATTATTAGTATAATAATAATAATATATAGCAAAAAAAATTTATATATAAGCATCACCCCACATATAACAACATATAAACAATAACAATGTCAAACTTTTTACCATCATTTCAAGAAAACTCACAGCAACAAGACAACAATGGAATACAAAAAACCATTAGATCACAAAGGGGATTTAAATGGAATAATAAGCAAGGTAGCAATGACCTCAATTCACACCTGTCAACCCCTACAAGAAACGGACCAGCCATTGTTGATTTTAACTATACTCCCTCTCACCAATTGCCATATTTAAATAACAAAAACTTCAACAATGAAACTAATGTCCCTAAGCTTGCGCAGATATCTTCTCATAAGGATCTTAAAAAACTAGTTGAAACGACATTGAACTCAGACTCTGTTTTGGAACAGGCTATTAAATTGCCAAAGGGTGAGGATATCAATGAATGGTTTGCAGTCCACACTGTTGATTTTTACAATCATATAAACATGTTGTATGGATGCATCACGGAATTTTGCTCTTATCAAACCTGTCCTAAAATGATAGCCACTAATGAATACGAATATCTTTGGAACATTGACGGAGTGCCAAAGAGTGTCTCTGCCCCAGAGTATGTTAAATACTTGATGCAATGGTGTCAGAAGATTTTTGACAATGAAAAGATATTCCCAACCAACAGCACAACGCCGTTCCCTTCAAACTTTGAGAGAAGTTACATCAAGCCAATGCTGAAAAGAATGTTTAGAGTCTATGCGCATATCTACTGTCATCATTTCAACGAAATATATGAAATGAACTTGCAAATATTACTAAATACATCCTTCAGACATTTCTGCTGTTTTACTAAATACTTCAATCTTATGACCAATGATGACTACGGTCCTCTATTAGAATTAGTAAACGAACTTTCCTAACCAACAATTATTATTATTGTTATTGCTATTAGGTTATATAATTATTTTTATTTTTTTTTTTTTAATTTAATCTTTGAAATAAAACTACTTATATATTAATGTAAACTAAAAATAAAAAAGATAAAAACTATAACAGTTTTCTTTTTATCTTTAAAAATGAGATAACAATCAATAAAACTTATAATAGTTTATAGTCCTAAATCTTTCTTAACCATCTCTGCACAAACATTTGAATAAAATCCTTTCAATCTTTCATAGGTTTCAACAGCCAAATCCTTGTTAATGTTTTTCAAAACTATAAACAATGGTCTTACAAACTTCATTCTTCCAATAACAGAGACAAAGTGAATCAACTTATCAGTTGTGTCATCCAATGCAATCTTAGTCAGGGCCTTCCATCTGATGTATCTGAACCCAAATTCAGGATAGTTGTACAAAGAGTCAAACTTGTCCTTGTACAGGTTGATCAATTCCATTGAAGTCTTTCCAGCTTCATCCCAGTTTTTAAACTCACACAAAGTATCCATTAGTAACAATAGTTGTGGAACGGTGAATTTGTCTATTGAAGTTGAATTAATAGAAATATCAGACTTTAAGTTTTTAATCTCATCATTGGCCTTTTGGATCCATAAGTTAGCAAGATTGGTGACTTCACTGGCCCTTTTGGTATTAAACTTTGGAGTAGGTGGTAAACCTGGGGTCAATAACCATAGATTCCAGTCCATTTCATTAGTTAGTTTGTTAAATATTTCTCTGTTATAAGTGTAGTAGAACTCATAAATACTGTTGACAAATTGCCAAATTGAAATGGATTGATACTTGAAAGAAGAAAAGTAATATCTGACATAAGGATCAAAGTTCTTGGCACCACCCACAAAGTCTTCCAAGTAAAACAACAAGAAACATCCCTTCTCATAAAAGACAGTAGAAAATCCGTCATCTGGATTGATTTGATCAGAATAATCTTGTAAAAGCTTTGTAAATCTTTCAGGGTTATCAAAAGTGGCTACAGTTTCCTTTAATGAATTCCAACCATTAATGTTCTCAAAGCCAATTATCTCATCGGTTAACTCATCATATCCCGATCCACCCAAAACTCTAGCTAACACCTTTCTTTCCAAGTATACGGTCCAGCCCTCGTTCAAAAACATTTCACCCCAGTTGTAATTAGTAACATAGTTACCTGATGAAATGGTGTGAATAATTTCATGGATTAAAACAGTGTTGAATTCTATAGTTTCCTTAGACTTGAATTTCTTATTCTTGTCATCGACATCAAAGTCTGAATTTAGCATAGTTGGGGTTAACATAATAACGCTATTAGTTTCAATACCACCGTAACCAAAACTTTTTGGTAAAACTGTTAAGGAAATCTCACGTAGGGGATGTTTGTAGCCTAGATATTCCTCACAAGTTTTCAAAATCAACTCCATATCTGGTTCAAACTGTTTGATGCAGTTGTTCAACATTGATAGTTGAGTAAACACTTTGGATCTTGGCCCTATTTGACCACTCTTGATGTTACCAGATACCAAAGCAATCAAGTAAGTGCTCATGACATAGTCTTGTTTGAACTTATAAACACCATGTTCCTCATCAATTGAAACAGGCTCACCAGAGAAACATACATACTGACTGGATTTAATAGTGGCAGTATACTTACTCTTGACTGCAGGAGTGTCAAAGCATGGAAACATTGATCTACAATGAATAGGTTCTAATTGAGCATAGACATATGGAGTGTCACCACTTTGTTCCTTGTCAAGCCATACAAGGGCTGTGGATTTGTCTGTGGTGGAATACTTAATTTTCAAATTGATTTGATCAGTAGTGGAGGATGAGGAGTTTACTAATTTGAAAAAGAAATCATCATCGTCTTGAATTAAAGGAATGGTTAATTTTGATCCTAAAGCGCCATTTTTACCTCCTCTTGAATGAACCACAAAATGCTGCACAGGGGTTTCATTAATAAAACATTCATAAATGTCTAAAAAGGAAGTATCTAAATCAATGCACTTAATGTCGTCAGCAAGGTTGTCCTTTTTAGAAAAGGAAACAGTTGTGTAACCTGACAATAACTTTTTTTCGAAATCAATGTTTAAATCTAAATCAATGTTTTCAATGTGAAGTTGCTGGAAATTGGATAGAGTAGATGGCTCTTTTCTAGGTAGTTCCAAATAATGTTTAATATTATCTGGCAAAAAATTAATTTGCTTAGATACAGGCATTCTTTATTTTTTTAATTATGTATTTCTTGTAATAAGTTACTGGGTTTTTATCTACAATTTTTTTTTTTTATCAATACCTTCAAAGATACTAAAGATAACAACTATGTATTAGCTAAAATATACTGTTAAAAGAAACTGTAATATATGTATAGATATTCTTTTTAAAGTTACAGTTTTGTATAGTAAAAGATGACATTTCATTCAATATACTCATTATTTAAAAAATAGATATTTATATGAGTAAATATAATTCTTTTAGAACGAAAGTAAAAAATAAAAAAAAAAAGGAGGTTTGACACATTTATCTCTATATCAAAGATGTAAATACTGTTAAAAATAATTACTCATTTTTTTTTATTAGCTTCAATTGTAAGAGAGAGAGAGAAAAAAAAAATGAGCCAAATATACACTTTAAAAAGGAAGCGCAATATATATCACGTGAATCAATTAAAAAAATTGTAAAAAACAAATGGTTGCTAAGAGATTCGAACTCTTGCATCTTACGATATCCGAGTGTTCTAAACTTATTAGTTAAGAAAGCAAATTCTAATTACTTGAATCGGACGCCTTAGACCGCTCGGCCAAACAACCTGATGTTTTTGATGAATGTTAAAAATGTAAATATAGTATTTATAGATAATTTTTTTCAATAGAAATCAAAAAAAATTTGTTTAATATATACATAAGAAAATAAATAACTTTTTCAAAAAGATCTTAATCTCTATATAATAAACTTAATTAATTAGTTAGTTAGTTAGTTAGTTAGTTATTTAAATTGATATAATTTACTTATTATCATTATCATAAGTAATGTTGTTGTTGTTTTTTTAATGGTATCACGTGTCTTATTGTAATATAATATCACTGTATCTATTTATTTAGTTTTTTTTGTGTGTGTGTGTATGTATGATGTACTTTAAAAAAAAAAAAGAGTGTAAGTGTGACATTTGTTTTTTTTTTTTATTTTAGCTTTAATAAGTTGATGTTGTTATTATTTTTAGTAAGAAAAGATTGAAGAAAGTGGCAATTTACAAAAAAAAAAAATTATATTTTGTCTAGAAGAGGAAAAACAAAAATAATAGTGAATTGAAAGAATTTTTTAACATTCAACTAACTCCCCTTAAAACAAATATTTTTTTTTTTATAACAAACAACATTTTTTTTTAAAAATAATAATAATAATATTAATATTAATAGAATTTATGATCATGTTTACTGTTGAATTCTTAAATTATAAGATCATCAATTTATTTAATCTTAACATCTTTATATCTATATATCACTAATAACAATAAAAAAACAAATTTATTAAAAAGATATTAAACTAAAGCCAGCCACATATCAATTACAAAATCAAATAAGGTTTAGATCGATTGTTAATAACTGACATTATCAACACATCGTAACATTTCGCATATATATATCTATATCCACCATCATTAAAACAAGCATATAGTAATGAACAATAATCAAGACACACAAACCATAGTCACTAGTCAGACTAATAATACATATCAAACAAATGGAACATACCTTTCAACAGCTGGAAATACCATAGCTGATGACTCCATGGTTCAAACCGCTTCTATTTACAACAAATACAAAGATGTTTTAAAACAACCATTAGCTGTAACTGTTCCATACAATCTGCAGCCCACTGAGATTTTGGCACAAAGATTTTCTTGCTGGAAAGCAATAATTAAAGCTGTTCTAGTCTATTTACAAGAGACATGTTCTATCCAAGATGAGATTGTAAGACAACAAATTAGATTGTCTCATGCTATAAACTTTCCATTTTCGTCACTATTGCAAAGTGCTGAGTCTCTACAAAGTTCTTCTAAAACCGGCAGCGAAGGCTCACATCACCATTCCAGCTCCAATAGTGCAGGTACAAAGGGTGATAAAAAACCCACTAGTGGAGCTTCCGTTTTAATGAGCAAGCTTTTTGCCCCTCAGGGTTCCAACAGTATTAGTGATTTGCCTGGTGTTTTAGGTGAATACCATAATACAATGATCCAAGTTGCCCAATACGCAAGTAGAGAACTAAGCACAAACATTATACCACGTTTAGAAGATTTAAGAAGAGATTTGCAAGTTAAAATAAAAGAAATTAAAGAATTGGAATCAGATTTTACCAACAATTTAAATGCACAACTACAAACTTCTAAAAGGGATTTGCAGCAATATGCCAACTCACTTGAGCAAGCAAAATACTCCACAAATGGCGTTTTGGATCCTTACTTGTGCAAATTGCAACTAGACAGATCTATTAAGAGACAGTTGCATGAAGAGAACTTTTTACATGATGCTTTTGTGAACTTACAAACTTCTGGAGGAGAATTAGAAAAAGTTATTATAAAAGAAATTCAAAATGCTTTAACTCAATATGCAAAGCTAATGGGTCAAGAGGCTCAAATAGTCTTTGACACTTTAATATCAAAACTAGACTCTGGATTCTTAAATACAGACGCTTCCCTTGAATGGTCTTATTATGTCAACGAGTCTGTAAACAGAGACTGTTTCATTCCTTTAGATTTACCAATGAGACATTTTAGTAAAATTAACTACAAAGGTCAACACGATCCTTTGGCTAATGAAATTATTTCAGACTTCCTTGAAAGAAGATCAAAGTTTTTGAAAAGCTACACTAGAGGATTTTATTTATTAACGCCAACTTTCTTGCATGAGTTCAAGACTGGTGATAGAAAGAAAGACTTAGTTCCTGTTATGTCATTATCCTTGAACGACTGCACCGTAGCAGAACATTCCAAGAGGGGTGCTTCAGAGTATAAATTTGTTTTACATGCAAAACAAAACGGTCTAATACACAGAGGTCAAAACTGGGTGTTCAGATGCGACAGTTATGATACTATGTTTAAGTGGTATGAAATTATGAAAAAACTTACATCCACCACTGATCCAAAGGCTCGTGCAAAGGTTGTATGTGAATACTTGAACTTGGACATGGAGACTGGAAAATCTTTAAATAAGGTGAATAAAAAAACAGCTAATACTACAACACAAGGTGCATCATCAGGACCATTGCCACCATCTAGTGTTGCTTCACCAATTCTTAGCTCCCAGAAATCTATAGTCTCTAAGGACTCTTATCAAAGAGAAAAAAACTCAACAAAGGGTGCCATCTTAGGAAATAACAAAAAATCATCTTCAAAAGCTCAAGGTATGCTAAGTCCACAACCTATGAATGGCAATTCATCTGGTGTATACCCTGGAAGACCAGTGACGCCTCTCAATCAAGGTGTAGCCATCGATACCAGTCTTCTGTCACCAGAGACAAACCATAGCTCCATGGTGAATACTAATGTAAACAATAGTGTAGTTTCAAATGGAATGGAGTATTCTGAAATGCCACCTCAACCTACATATGGCTTTTCAGCTGAACACCCTTATGAAAGCAACAGTGAATTTGATGACAGCAGGGTTATGAACGGGTACAGCAGTAAATGGGAATAGTTAATATTATCTTATTATTATTATTTTTTGCTCTATCTAACTGTTTTTTTCAAATTTAAAAAAAAAAAACAAAAAATATAAGAAAAAAAAAACTCCTCTACACACATACTTACTCTCTCATAATTTTTTTTTTTCATGATTAAATACTGTTGAAGATAAATGAACCATACTTGAATGGCAAATGATTACGCTACTAGTTGTATTAATGCCACTGTATATTATATATAAATAAAAACTTGTAAAATTACTGTATAATATCTATATAATCCTTAATCTTAATGATTTGTTCTTTAATTAAATGTATGTATGTATATATATATTTAAATAGATAAGAAAAAAGAATAATTGCATAGCTATGTCTGTATTTTTAATCTAAAAGACTCCTATATATATGTACTTATTTCTTTCTTTCTTTCTTTATCTCTTTTTTTTTTGTAAATTATTATCTTTTTGTTTTTTTTAAGCACAACCTGGGTCAATGTTGTGTCTTTTTTCCTTGTATGCCAAGATATCATCATTCAATGATTTCAACACTTTCTCTATGAAATCCTCTTCAAACTTCTGGTTAGAAAATCTCTCCACAGAGTCCTTGAATCCTATGCTTGAAATTTCATTCCATTCCTTGCTCTCAGGCCCCATCTTGTCAACTAAAGAAAACACCTCACATAACGGTTTGTATAATTTGCTTCGTTCAAAGGTATAATCAGGGTCCTCCTTGTCAATGAAGAATAAATCATTTTCTTTTATGACTAAAGAAGAAGAAGAAGAAGAAGAGGGTGTGTTGTTGTTTTTTTCTGTTCTCTCTGATTCCCTTGTGGATATCTCTTTGGTGTACTTCTTCATCACAGGACCTACTATATCAAATAAAGGTCCAGCGGAAGCGTGTGTCAAGGGAATTGTCTGGTTTGCAAAATACTCCACTACCGATATTCCAAAATGTTCATTCCACATTGTGTTTAGGCCAAATTGAGACTCCTTGATTTGTAGCAATAAGTCATCATATGGAAGATTAGTTTTGAATATCAAATGATCCTTGGAAATAGCTAGAGTTTCATATGCTAGTTTTTTCAAACTATCTAAATACTCCTCATCAGCTTGAGATCTTATTGAGCCTATAAAAATAAGTTTCAATGGTTTATTACTAGTTGATACTATACTGTCTAAATACTTCTTGTATTGTTCAATAGCAAGAGTATGTCTCTTTTCTGGTCTAAACTGGGCAACTAAAACACATTGCCATTTTTTATCAATTGTTTTATTAGTAGTATTAATAGTGTCTAAATTAAAACTAGAACTGTCTAAACACGGAGGATAAATGATATTGTTTTCAGTCTTACTCCAAATAGAATCCATATGATTTTTAGTCCAAGTTGAGTTTACAATGGAATGTTTTACAAAATGGCCACAGAGGGAGTACCATTTGTATAGAATCTTCCAATATACCTTTTTAAATAGAGATATGTTATTCATATTCAACATATCCCTTTGGATGACTGGATAATGGGTATAAGAGACTATAGGAATATCATATAAGAAATTGACAATAGGATATATGAAAGGATATCCCATAGTGTCGACAAAACAGTCAGGAGGAAGTAGACTTATAGCCTCCTTGAATAACAAAATGGAGGAAAGAGCTTGCATGAGTAAAGTCAAAACAGGCCAGCTTTTTCCTTCAACTTTACTTCTACCCTTTAAATAAACAAAACAAATTCTTTCAATGTCCAATTTAATACCAAACTTTTCATAGACTTTTTCAATGATGCAGTCTGGAGATATATCAGTATCACCGGTATATACAACGATCTTCATTTGAGTGTTTTTTGTTTGTTTATAGTATTTTAATATAGTATCACATAACTGCCACAGGACTCTTTCACCACCACCACCAGAGTTACAAAACGGATGGAATATACCAATCAAAAACTTGTTGTTAGTGTTTAGTTCAGTTACGTTATCGCATAATGCATTGAAGTTCAATCTATCCTTTAGGGACAAAATCATATAGTCATGTTTCAAATTGAGATTATTGAAATTGGAGTAAGCAATAGTAGCAAAAGGATCAGTGCTGTTTAAAAGAAGCCATCTTCTAATGCAACCGTTTTTCCAACCAAAGTTGATTTTAACGGTTTTTTTAATCAGTCTTTCTCTACAAGTTTGATAGTCGATTTGAGTAGTATCTGTTACTTGCTTGTCTTCTCCAATAATGATCTTATCCAAATTCATTTTGTATCTAGTTAACCAGTCTCTAGGTGGCTTCAAAAAGAATCTAGGAAGAATCTCAGATAGTTTAAATAACACTGCAAATGCCAAAGCTAAGAGCATGAACAAATAGAATGATCTGCCCTTTGTTGTGTGTTTATAACTTGAGGCGCCATTTTTTAAAGAGTCAGTAATAGTATAACTGTTGTCACTTGCAAAAACATTTGGAATGTTTAATGCCATATTTGATTAATCTAATATTGTTATTATTATTACTTCCTCTTTCTTTTATTAATGATGTATCTATGTATATATATACTGATATCAACTGGATATAATCAAATATAAATCAAATTTATTTTTTTTTTTGGTCAATTTAATTTAACAATAATAATAATAATATTAATAAGTTATCTTAGTATTACAGTTTGGTTTGTTATATATTAAAGTTTTCATTTTGTTCAATACATAATAATAATATTACTAGTTTTATTAGTGTTTAATTGATAGAGAATATTAAGATTAAAATTATATAATCAGTGTGTAGTTGTGTTATTTTCTTATTGAAAATCTGTATCAAATAGATAAAATACTTATAAGATCGTATCAAGTGCATGTGATGTATCATGTGATTATACATGTGACATAATGTAAAGTATCATGTTACTTATTATATGTTTATCATGTGACTTTAATGTTTTATCATGTGATGTGTTTTTTTATCTTTTTTTTTTCTTCCCTAATAATAACAATTTTTTTTTTTTAAATAAAGAGGAAAAAAAATTTTTTTTCCTCTTTTTCTTCTTCTTCTTCTTGTTTGGTTTTATGTTTAAAATTATTTATTTATTACACTCTATATTTTTTTTTTCTATAAATAAGTATTTTTTCTTTTAACTGTTACAAATCAATATATAAATACATCTGTTTAAGATCCTTGTTTAAATCAGATATAATTCTGAAACATAATAGTATCAATAAAAAACACAACTTGTTATGATTTAATATTATATATTTTGAAAAAAAAAGAAATAATAATAATAATCAATAAATTTATATATCCACATTCTAAAAACTTTTTAAAAAAGATTCACTGAATACTTAAATAATAAACAAATAAAACAACTTACAAAACCCTGTCAATTCTTTATATTAAAAATAAATAAAATGAATCAATTAAGTGCCTTATCACAAGTTTCTGGATTTGTATCCAATCTATCTGTTGAAAATGTTAAAAATGAAATATTGAACTTTCAATCCAAAATAAAACAAATCAAACCACCACAAGAGTTTTTTGATGTTAGAAGAATATCCAAGCCTTTAAACTTCTCTGAAATTCAAACTAGAGTCTCATATAACTTAAAATACTTCCAAAGCAACTATGTTTTGATAGTTGGTGGATTATTTGTCTATACTTTATTAACCAACTTACTATTGTTGTTTGTAATTCTATTTTCTTTCTTTGGTTTTGTAGGTATTAACAAATTACAAGGCCAAGATTTGATAACCCCATTGGGAACATTCAAAACCTCTCAACTATACACTGGTTTATTAATGATCACAGTCCCTCTAGGATTCTTAGCATCTCCTATATCTACAATGATGTGGTTAATTGGTGCTTCTGCTGTAACAGTTATTGGACATGCCTCTCTCATGGAAAAGCCTATTGAAACAATTTTTGAAGAGACTGTTTAAATGCTACGTGTATTTTTATATTTCATATATACATATTTATATAAGCAAAATGATTTTGATCTTTATATAAAGTGAGAACATAAAATATACATATAATATTAATAAATTAATACTCCTATTTTCTCATTCTTATTGTTTTTGTTACTTCTTTAGAAAATAAATATAACCCTAAAAAAAAACAACAGTAATAATGATGATCATACTAATATAGTAAAGTTGAACTTTATACTTTAAGTTTATCTCCTATAAAAACAACCATATTTTTATAATGATCTATGTTAGTTTAAACATGAATTACAACTAAAATATATAAAAATCAATTAAGGGTTTACTATTTTTGATATATTGACATCATTTGATATAGCTTTTTTTTTTTTCATTTAAGAAAGAGCAATGAAACTAAGAATTGATATTGCATTGATCTAGAAGTACAAGACAATCCTAAAGAATACAAGAGACAAGATATATGCATGTATTTATAATTTTTTGTTATAGTATAAAGACATCTATCATTGTCCCTCTAAATCTGTAAGGACCTTTTATTTGATAAATATAAATCACATGACTTTTATAAAGTTTGTTTACATTTTACATTTAGTAATTTAAAAATTTAATATTTTTACTAATGACAACCATTATCTAATATTTGTTAAGTATAATTTAACTATTAATAAAATCTTTTAAAATACAATTATTCAATGTAAACAATTTATTATCATTTTTTTTTTACTATTACTATTGCTGATACTGTTTGTTGTTTTTTTGTGGTAAAAAAAAAAAAAAAA